>JAUMHN010413795.1:16847-36513 GCA_032360265.1 Heliamphora ciliata
GTCGGATTTTTAGGGAATAAATCTGATTTGATTTCTAGAGAATAAATCAAATCGAATCTGCTGATTTGATTTGCTGATTTTTTTTATTTGATTTGCTGATTTTGTGGCCTTCCTGATTTGGGAGGCTTCCTTTACTATTTATCCTGTAATCGTCTTTCTTGAAATTTAATAAGAATGATTATTCTTCTTCTAAAAAAACCTTTATAGTAGCTCTTTTTCTATTTTGTTCTTTCTTTTGATGATGTTGTATAAGTCGGCGATTACCGGCACTCAAAGAAATCCTACCGTCTCTTCCGGTACTTCTGAAACCATTCCGCCCAATCCCACTATTCCTCCCACGCCTGTATCTACCGATTGCTATTCCCATAATTCAACCATTTATCTCACGGTTACAAAACTCACTGGACACAACTATCTCGAGTGGGCTCAGTCCGTAAAATTGGTGATCGATGGCAGAGGCAAAATAGGGCATTTGACTGGCGAAATATTGAAACCTGCTGTTGGTGACCCTAATCTAAAAAAATGGCAGTCCGAAAATTCTCTTGTTATTGCTTGGCTCATTAATTACATGGAACCTGCCATTGGAAAACCTCACCTATTTCATCCCACTGCTAAAGATTTCTTGGCGGGCCGTTCGAGATCTTTATTCAGACCTAGAGAATTCTTCCCAAATTTTTGAGTTGAAAACTTGACTCTAGAAATCCAAGCAAAATGATCGCGATGTTACTACTTATTACAACGAATTGGTAACATTATGGAAGGAACTTGATCGGTGTAATGATGATGTTTGGGAGAATTTGAACGACTACGCTCGCCATAAGAAGAGAGAGAAAAATGACATAGTTTACATGTTTTTAGCCGGCCTTAATCAGAGTTTAGACGAGGTCTGAGGCGGCATTCTCGGCAAGAAGCCATTGCCCTCTATTCAGGAAGTTTTTTCTGCAGTTAGACATGAGAAGTCAAGGAGAAAAAAAATTTTGCACAACACCGAACTTGGTTTCAACCTGGAACCTAAGAACTTTGCTCTTGTGTCAAGAGGTGTTGATTCTAACGACGACGGAAGTAAGAAACCGTGGTGTGAGTATTGCAAAAAACCGTAGCATACGAAGGAGACATGTTAAAAGCTTCATGGTAAACCAACAAATTGGAAGCCAAAATCCAAACGCGACGGTCGCGCCTACTAAGCCACTGCTGAAGAGACTCAGGAGCCTTCTATCGACTCAGATGTGTTTTTGGAAAACTTGAACCCCGAGCTACAAAATACATGTTTGTTGGTTATGCTCCCACTCAAAAGGGGTATAAATGTTTTGAACCCATTTCCAAAAAAATATTTGTTACCATGGATGTTACTTTTTTTGAATTACATCTCTATTTCACGCCTCATCCTCAGCGGGGGAACCAAAACAAAGATTCGGCTGTGTTTCATGATTTTTTCCAAACTGAAGACTCACAAAATGATCATTCTCCAACTTTGAAGTTTTACATTCTGTTGTTTGCAAGTCTGATTGTGTAACACTGTTATTGAACTATTCACGGATTCACAAGTTTTTAAGGCCTAATTGCACCTTAGAATCTCTATTAATTCTTGCATTAGGCATATGTGTATAAAATTAAGAAACAGAGGCTAAAATCAAGAAACAGGGCTTAGAAACAATTGGAGAGATAAACGAACCAGCACCACACAGCCGACTAGATGCCCAGACTCCAGATAGCTGGCCGTTTATCTAGCTGATTGGGTCATCCTACTTTGTCTTGTTCTGGTTTGCTTCATCCTGTCTTGTCCTGTTTTAACCTTTAGAACCCTTATCCCCGACTTGGAACAAACCATACGAGCACATTTTTGACCATGAACATCTCTAGCTTGAAAACAAATTTACACCTCTCTTCTAAATGGTTTTCTTACTTTATTTTCTTGAAGGTTTGTTTCTCTAGTTAATTTCATGGTATCAAAGCTTAGCCATGTCATGTATCGTGGGAATAAGGCATAGCATTGTTCATGTTTTAGGATTGGAAGAGGGTGCTCCAGCAGCAAATACCCGACCACAGATTAGTAAGTTCCGCGTAATTCAATCATTGACTTGTTTATGAGGTATGTTTTTTCATAGAAATGAAAACTAAAATTATACTTCTATTCTATATTGAGCAAATGTAGGAATATATTTGTTATTTCAACTTAATTATACATAGATAAATTTGTTTTGTAGCTGGTTTAGAAACTATTTTTAGTTGAAGACATTGTATGTTGGATGCCTAGGAGTGAGCCTAATGCATATATGCAGGTTATGCATTGCAGTCTCCTTGATACACAAGGAGGGTATATAAATTATTTATCTGAATGCATACATACATCTTGTACAAATTGTATATTTCTGCAAACAATGGGGTACATTAATTTTGTGATTATGACATTGGATCAAATGGTACCATCAGCAACTCCTGATTGTGAGGTAAAACAACCCATCAGTGTACTTAATGGATTTGATTTTCCTTATTATTAAATGAAATATTCAAAGGTTATATTATGTTTTATTAAATGAAATATTCAAAGGTTATATTATGTTGCAAGGTAAGTATTATCAGTAGTTGGCTAGCAACATGAGAAGCTTCTCATAGTATGATATTATGATGAAACATTCAAGCCCCATTCACTTGACCTTGATCCATAATAACATAGTAACACTTGCAAACAATTTCAGATGGGAGTAAAGATTTGGTCACTATGGGACATCCTAGACGCCTGCAGAATTAGTGGTTGACTAGTTGGAATCAAGACCTTTGGATATGTATTTTTTTATTGTTGCAAACCTTGCATATGTGGAAAGGTGGTGTTGGGAACTTGTCTTGACTGGTTGAGTTCGCTAACTCCATAAAAGAATGCTTCCACTATTTTGTAATTTTACAGTGAGATATCTTTATTTTATAGCTACAAGATGTTTTATCAAGGGACATTCCCAAGTTGGGATGTTACAGACAAATGCTATTGAGTCTTGTGCTCTAGACAACGATAAGAATGTCTATGAACATCAGACTTTTTGACCATTAATTTCGTCATCCCATATAAATTCAATGGTTAACTAGAGAAGTTTATTCTTTGGTTTTCTTCTTATTAATTCCCAAAGATTAATTGAAGTCATATAAGCTTTAAGATTTTTTCCTTCAACCCGAGATGATGATACGCCGTACGCGTATTTGCTCAACCCAAACATAGGACCGACCCGACTGTTATGTTATTTGATCCATAACTCGAAACTGATCCATTCCCAACCCGTTATCTAATGGTCCAGCCCTTAACCCAACCCAGCCATTATCTAAGGGCCTGTTTGTTTGGGGTGTAAAGCTTGTAGGATTGGAGATACAATCCTATGTGATTATAAATCCGTTGTTTGGTGGCTCAAAATGGAAGGGGATATATTATCTAGACTGAGCTTATATCCACGGATAAAGAATACCTGGGGGAGGAGGTATACCATATCCTCCCATTGTAAAAGGTGATTTATCCCTCGCCTACTTCTGCGCTATTTACTTGTGGATGATTGATTGCACTGGAAACAGTGGTGCACAAGAGCTTCGGAAACCAGATCAAGTCCAATTCGGAACTGTAATATTTGGGTAATTGTTTAGGATTATAATATTCGCTTTTAGCTTTCTTTCCTTGTGTTTTAAAAAATAATAATAATAAGTTCCAAAAACAAATGTCTTGGTGGAGGATTGCGAGAAAAGAGATATGATGGTATAATCAAATTCATCTGAGGACAAATAAGAAAAAAATATATTTTACCTCTATTTTACACACCCATATCCATTTATATCCATTATAAAAACAAACATGGACTATATAAATATATACTCAAGTATAACATATTCACTATTATATCCATTCATTTCATATCTACCTTTATATTCGACAGTATTTTTTATATGTCAATTTATCTCCGGATAAACAAGCAGGCCCTAATAGTCCAGCCCTTAACCCAGTCCATTATCCCAATCTATATACTTCATCTACCCCTTTATTAAGCCAGCCCACTTAAAGTCACAACTAAACCAGCTTCCCCCTTCCCCCTAAAAAAAAAACCAAAATGGCCCTGTACAAACAGACAAAACAAAAAAAATACCAGCCCAGCCCAAAAATCAACAACAGCCCAGCCCAAAAAGAGAACAGAAAATACCAGGCTGGCCCAAAACTCAACAACAGCCCAACCCGAAAACAATATAACCAGCCAGCCAGGAGAAAAATTAAAGCCAGCTGTGAAAAAAAACCTGCAGACAGAAAAGGTATAAAAAACAAAAAAGCCTTTATCCTCTAGCCCTAACCATTGTTACTAATGCAGAGTTGAACTCCAAATTTGAGGCTTCGCACCATGATTTGTGAGAGATTATTGAAGAACAAGGCCAGAGGACACACGATATAGCACGTATTCAAGCTATATTAACTAAATTGCCCGCCATCATTTTGAAAGGTAAAGAAAAGAAAAATGTTACAATTATTGGGACTTCAGGTGCTAATCCACCACAAAATTTTGTGCACCAATGCATGGTGGAGATTAAAGGATCCACAATTAACTGAGATAGACTGTGGGGCCAAATTAGAAGTTGATGATTTTATTGAGAAAGAAGACATGTTTGATTTCGCTTTATCTCATGAAACCAATAATTTTATTCCTCCTCTAGCCATTGAAGAGCACCACATTCTCCTTCAAAGAAACGATTTCATCAATTGAAAGGTATCTTGGACGTACAGATGCTTTTAGCTTATCCCGTCTTACTAATGGCCTACCAACAAAAGATCTTGTCAAATCAGAACATATTAATTTTGTTGGTATTTAAGATTTTATTTGGGTTATTAAATCATGTTTGTGGATCTTGTCAACACTTGGTTATTAAAAGCGATAGATGCACCAACGCTCAAAAGGTCCCTGGAGCCTAGGCGTCAAGAGCATAGTTTTAAATAGCGGTAACGATCGGCGTAACAGTAACGGTAGCGGTGACGCGATTTCAGAACGTAACGGCTATAGCATAATGGTAGCGGTTCCCGGAACTGTAAATTTTTTTATTTTTTGCACAACTCAATAAAAATAACTAATTTTTATCTTTTTATTCCATAAATATATTTATTGAAATTTAAAATAATTTTGATGAATTTTCTTTACTTTTTAGACATGATTCAATATATATCTTAATTTCTTTACTATATAATCTAGTTAAAATTAACAGTTTAATTACTTTTTTTTAGTAATTAATGAATTTATGTATTATAAATTCATAATGCACAACTAAAATGCCATTAAATTTTTAATAACAATAAAGTATTGTATATATTAAAGCACAATATTTGATTTATTAATTAAATTTTAATTTTGAATTCACTATTTTAAAATATATATTGTTGTTTGGACTTTAATTTGTATAGAACTAATTTTTTTTAGGGGGATTGTAAACAAGCATGGATCTTGAACATTTTTTTTAAAAACAAAATACTTGAACATCATATTTTCTATGGTAAATTACACTTACTTCCCTTGAGGTTTAAGCTTATTACAGGGACCTCCCATGTAATCTCTGAAATTACACTGCCCTCTCCCGTCAGATTTATTGAGCAAACGTCGTTAACAAAAAATAATTTTTTACCATTTTATCCCTATGATTAACAATTGAAAGGCTCCCAAGAATAAGCTTTTGTTAAGAAGCAAATGAAGCAAACAGAGGAAGCCACCCATCACCGCCGAAGTCCCAACCCCGCAGCCACCCATCACTACCGAAGTCCCTCCACCTTCACACCTCTGACGACGGCGCCACCCCCACCACCCATCGCCGCTGGCGACGCTGCTCCGGCGAACCACCAGTTCCTCCCCTCTCTCTCTCTATACACACACACACACACACACACACACATATTCATCGGTGGATGAATGGGAGAGATCTCCATACAACCCTCCAAGCATTCTGTGATCTTCGATTGCTAATGGGCTCGGAAACCGAGTTTGGAAGCCGATTGAAGTTTGAGATGCTCAGAAAAGAAGATTTTTACACTGTATTTGCCGTAGATCTCGTGACCAAAAACAACCAGTTCTCTTCACTGTCGAATCCGATCCCAACCATTTGATCAATTGTGTGGATGGGCCTGCAATGAGTGGCAGTGAAGGGAGCTCGGGGCATTCGCCCTGTGGTGCTGGAGATTTGTCGGCAGCGGAGGCACAGGAGAGGCAGACGGCGGCCGTGGCCGAGAAGAAGAAGGAGAAGGCGCGAGTGAGCAGGACGTTGCTGATACTGTGGCATGCCCACCAGAATGACGCCGCGGCGGTTCGGAAAAATTACCATCTCTTACCATCGACTATCGCTAATCCCAGTGCCCTTGTCCACGAAGTCGCCGCGAAGCAAGACGAGTTTGAATGAAGTGAAATGGTAGGGAGTGTTTGAGAAGAAATCGTCCCATTTGGTTTTGAAATTGGAATACGAACCAATCATACGACCACCGTGCATGTGGTTGAGTATGAAATATCTGAACTGAGATACCGTGTCTCTGGACAATTTTGACCTTAGTGTAGCAGCCATGGTTGTAGGTCAGTTGGGATTTTCCTGGAAAAGGAGGGATAATTCGATCACCAAGATAGAATTTTGGGGTTCATACAAGTGATGACAAGGAAAATTGGGACATGGGTTTGAAAGAATTCGAGGTGAGTTTATGTGGGTTTTTCTTAGATTTTAAGATTATCATGTATATATATAGAGAGAGAGAAGGGGATCAATTTCCCCTGAGAGGGGGAATTAATGGTGTTGAGGGGGATTCCGGTGAGAGAGAGAGAGAGAGAGATGAGAGAGAAAAGAGTGATGGGAATAAATTAAAAAATAATAATATGAATAAGGGTAAAAATAGAAATAACATAAAATAATTGTTGATGTTAGCATTTTCCGTCAAGCTTTTTAGCGGTTATTTGACGAAAGGGGGTATCTGAAATATAAAAACAAAGTAGAAAGAATGACATTGTAATTTCAGAAACTACAGGGAAGGTCCCTGTAATAAGCTTAAACCTCAGGGGAGGTAAGTGTAATTTACCCTATTTTCTACCTACAGCATCACAAAAATTCGAATTCATAGATAGTGGATCTTCAAGAAATATGGATCTTGAATCAAGCAGGTTATTTAGCATTCAACAAATATTTAATCTTAAAGAACTCATCAAAACTAGAAGAAAAATGAACATGTTAACGAGTCGAAAGTTAACAACGAAAAGAAAAATTAGCCGATTGTTGTGAAATTAAAGAGATTTAAGGCAAATCCCACAATGCCCAAATAGTATTTGACTTGTCGGACTACTATGAATAATTTTAGATTGAAAATAATAAAAAACATGGGATCTGTTGATGAAAAAATGAAAACAGAAAATTCACAATTTAAAATCCTGTTACACAAGCCGTAACGGTGGCGTAACGACCGTTACACTTGTGAATTTCTTTCACACCAAAAAATCTACCGTAACGGGTAACGGAGGCCACCAAAACCGTTACGTAATGTCATTAAATAACTGTAACGGGAGCTTTTTAAAACTATAGTCAAGAGCGAAGCAAGGCGCGTGCTTTATTGAAGAAAGGAGCACGTGTTGGAAAAAAAATAGCAAATAGTATAAACAATTAACTCAAAGTCAATATTAGCAAATTGATATTTACATGTTATAACACTAAGATAAAAAAATCAAATAAACATCCGTCCTTTCAAAAACTATAAAAAAGTTTACCAAATGTTAAATAACGAACCAGTTTTGCCTAGACAAGTACTAAATAGACAAATTCAACAAAAGTTAGATATACATAAAACATGTACTTTTTCACAGCATTCTACCACCAAAAGAATATGTCAATATCTAATACAAAATCTACCATCGTATGCAAGGCTTGCAGGTATATCATAATCAATATAAGTACAAATATTCAAATTTACTATCAAATAATATTATAATTGAATGCTAATTCAATTTGAAAGAAACAAAAGAGACACAAACGAAGGAAAAAATGGAGAAAGAAAATGAGAAAGCGATACTGAGAGCGAATGTAAGAAGAGATAGCGAATAGAAAAAAAAAATAGAGAGGACGACTAGAGAGAGTAGAGCACGGCACAAGTGCAAAACAAAAAGATAGAGCAAGGTCACAAATCATGATTCACACAAGAACAAGAGGAGGAGGAGAAATAGAAAACTAAACTGGAATTCAAGACCCAACAGAACGCATATCAATTCATATAAGGGTCAATTTCTTCATATTCTTTCTAGTAATAGAATAAGGTTTTGTTTTTAAGTTTTAAGTTTCTAATTGGATGTGCCTCCACTTCTGATGTTGAAAAAATTTTATACACGGCTCAAATCGTCCAGAAAAATTCAGAGTATAAATGAGGCACAAGAGGCGTGTGCCTTGAGTCTCTTCTCGAAGCGCGCTTAAGCGATGCTTCATTAAAATCACCTCACTATACCTGTGGTGCATGAACTGCACCTATCAATGCCTTGGGTTTATGCGCACGCCTAAGTGCGCCTTTAACAACTGTTGGCTGAACAACCCCACAATTAAAATTATTTGGCACTGGAAGAAATCGAAGCGGCTGGCATATTTACAATATTTGATTATTGGGCATGGCATAGTTCAATATTTCAAGGCAAACTCAAGGTCAAGTTCTTTTTCTCAGTGGAAGAGAATGACGCGGACAGTAGAGGACATAAACGATCAATTTTTAAATTTATTATTTTATATTCAATTTTCTTATAGTATTAGATTTCTTGAATTACTAAAGATTTAGATAAGTATTATCAGAATTTTATTTTGTTTTCTTTTAGTTTAGGATTCTAAATTAGGATGTTATTTGATTTCCATATGATTAAAGATTCTAGTTTCCTTTGTAATTAAGGCTTTATTAAGTAAGAGGTCCTCTTGATGTATTATTGATAGTTGATTAATAAAAAGTTGAGTTTAAGGCTATGGCCTTGTTTTAGGATTGTGACCCTTTTGCGCTACCGTTTTTCCATCTCTTGTCCCTCCACGCCCTGCATTAGAAAGTCATCTAAGAATATAATCATCCATTCTTTTCAAGGGTTTTTATGCGGCCATGTGGTGTATGTTTTGAGATTTTTTAATCTCTCTTTAGCATGAATGTTTTTAACTAAAAAGAAAAAAAGGTCTACCTCTTCAATTGATCCACTTTTCAGCTATTATGGTTGATGAATAATGCATTGTTATAGGTATTATAATAGATAGTAATAAAAATACAAAGAAAATACTATGCTATTGATGTATCATCGCCCAAAACCTAGTTTTTTAGACTTCAGTGTATCGCCACATCCATATCATATCGTATCTATATCTGCATTTCCTTGATTGTACTGCAATACGTCTAAGTAATGTCAAACAAACAACTTTGTAATTCATAATATAAAGAGCACTCCAGCATATGGTACAATGTTTAAACCTGAACATGTCCTTCAAACTCGACTCTACAAACATGTGTACAAAAATGGAAAGATTCGCTAATATATATAAAAATGACAACTTACTTGTGCAACAAGGGCAACCAATTGAGGATGAGTAGAACTCCCATAAAAGGCAACTGCAAAACTAGAAAGGAAAAAAAAAAGCAAGTAAAACCCTCCTGAACTCCCATAAATAGTTGGAGGAGCTAACCCTAGGTGAATAAGAACTCTCATTCTTCCAATTCTTGTTCTTTGTCTCAACAGACTCAATGGTGATAGTGGGTTTAATAGTATTGTTATTGAAAATTCATCAATTTCCTTCTCCTTCCTCAAATGTTTGTCACAGCTCCACATCACATCACCAATGACTTATGACGTGGCAATTAAAAGCATTGCAAGCCTAAAATGTGAAGTTCAGGTGTAGTGTTTGAAACTTTAAAACATTAGTAATTAACTATCCATGGTGTAATAAAAGGAATAACTGAAGGACAAAGAAAACAAACTATTAAAGTGCAAGGAGACAGGAATCATAATCAAAAAGTAGACATTACTAAAAGGAAGGCAATAAACTGTTTAAGGTAGGGAGACAGAAATCCATTCAACAAAATACTATTATGCACACTGAGATGAGAAAGTGGTTTCATGTCTGAAGTACATCAAGGTGACCTGAAGTGAAATATAAACTATACAAAGATCTAAGGTAATGTTTGGTTCAATGGAATGAAGGCTGAAATGTTCGAGAACTAACCGCTTGAGCCGTGACATGGATCTGTGGAGAGCAATGAAAATGCAAGTACTTCCCACCACTTCCTGTAATAGATTACAAATGGCCAATGAAGAGTTAAGTACAGTAGACCACAGTATATGTACTAACCTGTAATAGATTATACATTACGTGTACTTAGACCACAGTATATTTACTAACCTGTAATAGGTTATAAATTACCAATGAAGAGTTAAAGTACAGTAAGTAGACCACAGTATATTTATTCTACTAAATAAGACATTCTACGCAAACGCACATAATTTGGAAACATGCAAGAGATGCAGGGTAAGTTGGTGGAACAGTAAAATTCTACAGTAAAATCTTGGAGTTTCAAGCATGCAAACTTAAGAAGCATAGACAAACAGGAGACAGAGATATAGCATGAGACAACCATGCAAATATGGAAATTTTCAGAGATCTTATTACGAGAACTATAGCATATTCATCTTTCAAGGTAAATGTATAATTATAGCCTATTTTATCAAAATAGTAAGAAATTACCTCTTCCACATTTTTTCTCCCGGAAAACCTAATGTAGGTATGGGGTTTTGTTTGGTGAGAAGAGGGGAAGGGTTGCTTTGCAATTAAGGTTGAAAAAGGTGAAGTGCCAGAAGAGGGCAGGCAGAGATACCTCTAGTCTCCAATGAATATCCTCAGTTGAATTATTCATCTAAAACACATTTATAGAACAGATAATTAGTCATAAGTCCAATTATTAGCCTTTGTCCTACATTTAGTCCACTTAATTTTTCTTTAACATTTTAGGTCCATTGTTTTAAAAGTTTTAAGCCTAAGGTCCTCTAATTTAATGTTTAACAATTTTATGGACAAAATCACCTTTGTTAACAATTTCACGGCCTCGCTCATGAGTTCTTCGCTCTGCCTCCTGAAGAGAAGCTCCGGTTCAATTTGTCCCTCCATCTGACTCAAAAAATGCATCTACATATACTTATATATATATATAAAAGATACATGGAACGCATCTATATATGTCCCTCCATCCTCCGGTTCAATATGATTATAGATATATATAATCATCGTCTTCATCGCAGAGAAAGATAAGATACAAGGAACGCCATTACATCTTTCGATTTTCTTCAGAAGGTAAGAAGCAATCAGATTTCTATAATTATATAAATAAGAATGTTTTGGATGCAGCAATTTCTGATTTGTGTAATGTTTGTTTGGATGAAAAACCATACGCTGTTGTAAAAATTTGGAATTTCATCGCCGAATTAAAAAATCTAGATTTGTATATTAAACAGATAAATTTATCTGTTTTGCATATGAAACAGATAAATTTATCTATTTGCGTAGCTAACAGATCAAACAGATAAATATACAAAACAGATAGATTTATCTGTTTTGCTTAGAAATTGACATTCAAACAGATAAATTTATTTGTTTGCTGTACAAATAGATAAATATGCAAACAAATAAATTTATCTATTTTGCTTAACAATTGACATGCAAACAGATAAATTTATCTATTTTACATAAATTTTTCTGTTTATTCTATTTGCTAGCTAAGCAAATATATATATATATATATATATATATATTAGTGATAAACTAACCTAAAGATAGAGCTTGGAAAAGCTCCACATGGAATCCCTAGAATGCAAAACGTATGAAAAGGCTCCCCATGGAATCCCTGGAATGCAAAATGTATGCTCTGCTCTGAGATTCCCATTGAAAGGCATTTGTTAGCCGTTTTTCCAAGTGAAAATCCCATGTCGAGGATCACATCAACGTGAACGGAAAAGACCTTTCGATTCCCTCTTAAAATCAAAAGGCAGCCAAAGAGAACTAGTTATTGCAAATGGGTATTTTTGGGAAAAACCCTACTTTTTAAATGAATTGGACCTTGCGCGTTAAGATTTTTATTGACGGACCTATTATTGTATAAAATTGTAAGTATTGACCTCCGGCTGAAAATCCCTTTTGTCCAGCTTTTTGGACTTGTATGGCAATAGGTCTTGTCCACTTGTTGACAATTTCACGACGTTCTGTTTATAAATTTTATTGATGCCTGTACGGTTTTACCGTATATCTAATAAACAAAAAGAACACATTGGCGTTTGATTGATAAATACACTACTCTTAAGGGAAGTATCTAAATGAATGCTAATGCAGTACGTGGCGGGATGAGATGCTGAAAAAAAGGTAGCGCAAATAGTCGAAACCCTAACATAAGGCCACAACATATAAACCCAATTCTTATTAATCAACTCAGAATAATACATAAAGAGAGCCTCTTACTTATAGGCCTAAAACCCTAAATGAAAAGAAAACTAGAATCCTAAATGAAAAAGAAAAAACAAATAAAAATCTTAATTAAAAGATAAACCAGGATCTTAAACTAAAATAAACAAAATAAACTCCAAATTTAAAAGATAATTAAAAATAAATCTAATTATTAAATAGTTACAATAAAATTGTAAATGAGCCTTCATGTTTTGCGTCATTATCCTCTAGTGAGGAAAAAAAACTCCACCTCAAGTTCGATTTGATATTGAACTCATCTATGCCCAAAAGTCAAATACTTTGAATAGACTGCTAACTTTCCTTCCTTTTGAAATGTGATGGCTTTCAAGCATGCAGTCCCAAGAGAATTTGTTTTCAAGCGGACGACAAGATCTACTAGATACGAATTGAACACCCAATTAAAGTCGTCAACACCAATGAAATCAATTATCTCTAACCTATTGAAATCTTCTATTAATGGACCATCAATAGGAAGTGTCAAACTGAATGCATCTTTATGTTCAAGAGATCCTTTAGTAGATGAAGATGTATTCTACCAGGGAATGTCATGTTCTTCGATGGTTAAAGAGGAATAAGCTCACTAATCTCAGGAGATGAAGTAGAATCAAACTTGACTTGGTCCTCGGTAAAATCTGGAACCACTAATTTAGAACTGTTGTCTACCTCAGTTAATTGTGAATACTCTATCATGCATTGGTGCACAAAAGTTTGTGGTGGATAAGCAACTGAAATTCCAATAACAATAGCCTCTTCGCATCCTTATCTTCCAAAAGGATGGCGTTCAATTTCTCTAATGTAGCTTGAACGTATGCGATATCACTTCTCATCTGGTTATGTCTTATCTTTCTGTCTAAAGCCTTAACTTTACAGGTAACCATGATTGCAACTGCGGAAGAAGAGGGAATAAAAGTTGTTTTTTTTTTTTGGCTAGTTGTTATGTTTTTGAGTTGGGCTCTTTTTTGGGGGGTGGTGGCGTCGGGGTGGACTGGACTTTGTTATTGGGTATTTAGAGCTTAGTGGGCTGAGTTTAAAGAGAATGGGCCAGGTAAAAAAAATAAAGTCAGCTAGATTTCCAACTTATGGGTGGAGTAAAGGAATCGGATCGGGTCAAGAAACTTATTGATGTTTGCCAGGTTTGGTGGCGATCGCACAAGGCGAAGGTGGCGACGGTGCAAGGGGAAGTAGTGGCAGTGGTGCGAAGCTGGCTGGTTACGAGGATGGCTGCGATACTAGCGTCACGGTGGTTTTGGGATGTTTCTAGTTTTTGCGACTGAGGAAGCGGTGGGCTTGGGGCCACGGTGGGTTTAATGGTACAAAACAGCAACAATGTTGGAGATAGGTCTAGTAGTTCGTAACTGCGATGGGTGTCAAGATGCTTCGACACAAATCTAGGGCTTGGGCGGTCAACAACAAAGACGAAGAGGGATCTGATGAAGTCAACTTTTGATGATAGTGCAGTAGCTCGGTATTGGTCAGCGATGGGAGTAGTGGCTAACGACGTTGGAGATTGGCGAGGAAGACGTTTGGTTTATGGTCTTTTTTTTATTTGGATATAGTGACGAAAATGTGAGAGAGAGAGAGAGAGAGAGAGGATTTTTGGAGAGAGAAAAAGATCAGAAGAGAGAAAAATGGAGATCAGAAGAGAGGAAAGGTGATCTCCACCTAAGCTCTAATACCGAAATGAGGCTCCACGTGGAGAGATGAGAGGGTGAAAGACAAGTAGCGGAAAGGGTTGAAACTCTAGCACAATGCCCCAGTTTATAACTCAAATTCTCATTAAACAACATTGAATAATATATAACGAGGGCCTCTTATTTATAAACCTAACACTCTAATTTTAAAAAAAGAAACTACAATCCTAAACGAAAAAGGAAATACAAATAAAAGTCTTAATGAAAAAATAAACTAAAATCTTAAAATAAAGGAAACAAACTCAAACCCTAATTTAAAAGGAAATTAAAAATAAAATAAATTTTTAAATAATTAAAATAAAATTATAAATAAGCCTTAATATTCTGCATCAAATGCCCATGAAAGGTGCTAGATGCAATGGGTAAATTATATAAATACTTAACATGGCATTGATAGTTAGTTTTGTATTTCAAAATTTAAAATTTTAGAACTTTTGTTACATAAATCAAGCAATATTTATGTTCTTAGAACCTACTAGTCAACAACTATAAAAAAAGATCAATATTGAATATGAAAATATGGAGTGAAAAAATGACATCTATTTTAAATTTTTGTAATTCTGTTTGTATATATGATAGAAAGAGATAAAGCGAGGGGGGAAAGGATTTATCACTTTCAATTAGTCAAATGATTCAAATTGAATTTTTTTAAAAATAACTTAAAAAATGAGATTTTTAATTTTTAGGAAAATAAAAGTTTCTTAGTTTCACTAGAGCGAGAATTTTTTTGTTCTTTTTTTACAATTTGATCCAGTTTGTGTGCATGTAGTTGTGTGCAAGAAAGAGGGAGGGGGAGAGAATTTCTCACTTCCAAGTTGTTAACAAGAAATGAAAAATTTCACATTTGTTATGATAAGTAAAAGCAGAATTACAAAAATGGCATAAAGGGAATGCTATTTGTATACAAAGGAAACAGACAAAAACTCCTACCACAAATACTATAACAACCTCTACAAAGAAAACCAGATAAAACCAAAAAACTCCCACACAGAGAAGACTACAAAACCAATGCACACATCACAGAGATAAGGCTTCTAAAATAATCAACAGTCTCCTCAACTGAAGCGACTTCTCGATCGAACAACCAACTATACAAATTACAAAGAACTCCTTTCAGATTATGTAGCAGAGATTTAAACCAATCCTTCATGGTTTCACGCATATTGTGAACTACATTGCAGTTTGGGAAATCCTAGCACATTGGTCCAAACAAGAGAAGAACCATTTCTTATTGCAAGTAAAGTTTTATTTCTGAGAGGATCCAGAACTTTAAGTATTGCCCCGACCAAACAAGTCATCTGGAGGTGTGTTCCTGAGAGTGAGTTCCATAGCATTCTTTCATTCTGTCACTCTCTCGTTTCTAGCAGACATTTTAGTAAAAAGACGACCGCCTCAAAAGTATTGTAGAGTGACTTCTATTGGCCCACTCCTTTTAGAAATGCCCACGCATTTTGTTGGAATTGGCTGCCCTCTTGGCAGATCTGGTAATATCTCGTGTCAGGACATAATGCCTCTCAAGTCTCACCCCTATTCTAATTGTTGTCGTCTTTGATGTGTGGGGTATTAACTTCATGGAACCCTTCCTGCCTTCATTTGGATTTGAGGACATCCTTGCGTTAATTCGTGTCGTACCATACCAAAAATAAATATTTAAAATCCTAAAATTGACAACTAATACGTAAAATAGCAGTTAAGTCCACGTATCGTTCTAACAGGGTCTGGAAGGCTAAATCAAATATTTCTATAACTTATAACTCGATTCGGTTTTTCAATCAAAATATTTGTTTGTTTGTTTAATCTAAAAACTGAAATTAAATAACTAAAAATAAAAGTTGGATTTAGATGAGAGAAGATCCTAAGGTGTCGAATCCAGTCTAGCCAGTATTTTAAAATAGTTAAGATTCTGTTCCTTTAACACAGTTCAACTTAATCCAACTCCTCCACAAGACTAACACGGAAGATCAAGAAAATAAAGCCTAAACCAAACCTGGCATAACCTATCTAAATTGGCACGAGTCGTCCGTGTGAAACTCATCACAATCTGTCCAATCAAAGCATAGTTTATCTCACTTTTGGATTGAAACAAGAAGTGAAAACAATTGCATGATCTCGTATTTACAATCGCATAAAGAAAACACGAAAACTAAATTAAAACTTTAAAAACTCGTTGATAAATACTCAACGTCTCAAAACCATACAACGAAGGTTGAAATTGTATTAAAAGAAATTAGGAAATCGAAACTACATCAAAAATACCAACTAGGATTTCTTCTAACCCTAAGACGAGAAAGTTAGCCACTCATGCTGCAACTTTGATCCATGCAGAGTTGATGAAGAACATATTCCGTCTTCGTCTTCTTGTCACTTCCTGAGCCTCAGTCGTCGCCTCTCTGTGCCTCTATTAAGTCTAGAGTGAAGTATGAAGTTCTATCCCATAAGAGCTTTTTGTCCACTGTAATATCTTGCTATAATATTATTGTAATTGTTGATTTAGGAAGATTGATTGATAGAAGTGATTGTAAGCTAATTTAGGGAGATTAATTGTACTGTAATTATGGTACAGAGTGATTGTAAGCTAATTTATGGAGATTGATGGAGATTGATTGATAGGAGTGATTATAGGATGATTTAGGGAGATTGATTGTATTGTAATTATGATAATACTTTTCTATTTAATAAGAAAAGATCCTCCATTGAAAGGCATTCAGACCATTTGATATGGTATCAAAGTCAGAATTCTAAATTTTGTGCTTAATCTTCTGGGTTAGTGTTTTTTTTGGGTTGAGTTGTGGAATTTTTTTTTTGTGGTTTCTCTCTTGAGACTCCTTGATTTAGGGCTGTCGGACCTCTCATTGGGGTTGTCCACAATTTCTGGGTGTTGAGAGCTTCTATTTTGGCTGGGCATTGCAGCGACATAGTTGGGTAATCTGGGAATTACCATTCTCGGCAGCTTGATGCCAAAAAGGTCTCTTCGATTCAGTTCTTTTCTTTTGATTTATCATGTCGGGAGAAAATTTAATTGTTCGTTTTAGTGGAAAAAATTACTCCACTTGGGAGTTTCAATTCAAGATGTTTGTGAAGGGTAAAGAATTATGGAGTTATTTAGATGAATCATCTAAAGCTCTCACTGATCCCAAGGAGATTGATCCTTGGGAGAGCAAAGATGCCCGTATTGTCTCTTGGTTACTCAGTTGTGTTAAACCACGTATGGGGAATAATCTTCGATCATTTACTACTGGTAAGGAGATATGAGATTATCTTAGGAGCATTTATTCTCAAAATAATGCTGCCCAGAAGTTTCAATTGGAGTTAAAAATTGGCTACTATCGCCAAGGTAATTTTTCTATTGAACAATTCTATTCTAGATTCCTTAATTTATGGAGTGAATATTCTGGAATAGTTCATTCTACCGTCCCCAAGAAAACCTTAGTGGCACTACAAGTTGTTCATAGTGAGAGCCGAAGAGATCAGTTTCTGATGAAGCTAAGACCTGAATTTAAGACTGCACTCACTGGTTTAATCAACCGACATCCTGTTCCATCTTTGGATGTTTGCTTGAGGAAAATAATACGTGAAGAACAACGTCTAGTCACTCAGCTTGGCCTCACTCCAAAAACCATGATGTCTGAGATGATTAATGTGGCATATGCTGCTCAGGGCAAAGGAAGATCCAAATCACAGACTCAATGCTATAGCTCCAAGGAGTTTAGACATATTGCCAAGCATTACCGCAAGAAATTCTACAATTATTACAAAAAGGAGGGACATATCATTAAAGATTGTCACGTGCGACCTCAAAATCGATGTGCTTTAGCCCTCCCTAATGCTGTCCAATCAAATTTCGCGACTACCACTTTGGTTCCCTCCCTAGAACAACATTCTGTAGGCAGTTCTTCCTCTACTCTTACACCCGAGATGGATCAACAGATGATTGTTTCTGCATTCTCCGCCTTCGGCATTCAAGGTAAGGGAAATCTACTTCTCCTTGGTTGGTTAACTCTGCGTCTTCCAATCATATGACTGGCAGTACGGATACTTTACATAATGTTTGTAAGTATGAGGGTGAGCAACATATTCTGATAGCCAATGGCAGTGCTCTTCTTATCACTGCGATTGGAACTTTATGGTCTTCCTTTAAGAATGTATGTGTCCCCAAATTTATCTGCCAATTTAATTTATGTTGGTCAATTGGTAGATAATAATTTTGAAATTAACTTTGATCGTGATGGTTGTCGTGTGCAGGATCAAGCGTCGGGGAAATTGATAACAAGAGGGCCTAAAGTGGAACGTCTCTTTCCTCCCCAGTTTTCCATTTCTAGTTCTGTTTCTTTCGGTTGTACTGCTGTTATTCACAATAGTCATGTCTGGCACAAGAAATTGGGACATCCCAATTCTGTTGTTTTGACTCATCTTATGAAACATGGTTATTTGGGCAATAAAGATTTGTTTTCATCTTCCTATTGTGTCTTCCGATTATGGTTCTTCTAAACTTGGTAAAAGCAAATCCTTACCCTTTCCTTTGCATGGCAGTCGAGCTTCTACTTGTTTTGAGATTATTTATACTAACGTCTGGGGCATCAGTCCCATTGTTTCACATGCTCAGTACAAGTATTTTGTGACGTTTATTGATGATTATAGTCGTTTCGTTTGGGTATCTTTTCTTCGTTCTAAAGTTTATGTGTTTCTTGTCTTTCAGAATTTTGTTGCCTTTGTTGAAAATCAATTTTCTACTTGTATTAAGACTCTACGATCTGATTCTAGGGGGAATATATGTCCAATGACTTTCAATCTTATCTAAGAAGGAAGAGTATTCTCTCCCAACACTCTTGTCCTTACACTCCTCAACAGAATGGGGTTGCAGAGCATAAGAATCATCATCTTTTGGATGTTGTTCGTACATTGTTAATTGACTCTTCAATACCTCCTAAGTTTTGCGTAGAAGCATTATCTACGGCTGTTTATTTAGTTAATCGTCTACCCTCCCCAGTTCTCAACTTTGATTCTCCATATTCTCATTTATTTAGTGTTGCTCGTAAGTGTTACTCTCTTCATATCTTTGGTTGCATTTGTTTTGTTCACTTACCATCAACTGAATATCACAAGCTTACTCCTCAAGTTGTTAGGTGTACTTTTCTCGAATATAGTAATGTCCATAAAGGGTTTGTGTGTTATGATTCGGATGCAAATAAACTTCGTACTTCTCGAAATGTGGTCTTCTTTGAAAATCAATATTTCTTGGGATAATTACACTTACCTCCCCTGAGATTTAAGCTTATTACAGGGACCTCCTCTATGGTCTCTGAAATTACACTTACCTCCCCTGAGATTTAATTTTAACATCAATTACACCCCAACTGTTAAAATTTCCGTTGAAATTTAACGGAAACCGCCCTTCCCACCCCAAAACCACCCTTCAAACCACGTTCCCCCCCCCAAAACCACCCTTTCCTCCCCAAAATCACCATTCCGTTGAAATTTGGGGTGGGAAGGGT
>JAUMHN010413796.1:0-14059 GCA_032360265.1 Heliamphora ciliata
TCCAAGGAAACAACAAGTTTAAAATCTTTCAAAGGGGCCCAATCGAGAGTTTAATCAATGTAAAAACAAGTATTTTAGGAAATTAGGGCCAAAGTACCAAAGATCTAAACCTTTAAGCAAGACATTAAAAATTTTGAAAAAATGGCCCAGACTGCTAGATCGGTGAGAACATCGCTTGAGCTGTCTCACCTGCACTAAAGAACCAAGAGTATCAAAAGACTGCCCGATAGACCCCTAGAGCGGTCTATTGATCGGTCATGCTCCTAATTCTTTTTCAAGCCAAAATTTTTTATCTTTAATACTTAAAAGAATTTTCACATCTTTTAACATGCTTTGGGCCAAGCATTTTTACTTTTAAAAAAGAAGAATAAACCAAGTTAAAATCTCCCTCGGGCATAAAGGTTTAAGAGAAGTAATTACCCAATCGATAACCTTTTTGGTACAATAAATTCAAAATAAATCAAGATTTACTATTTCCTTAAAATCCCAAATTTCTCAAATAACTCGAAAATCTTACATTTTGAGAGATTACCAACATTAGTTCATTTTGTATACAATTACATTTCTCAACCCATAATTTCAATATTTCAATCCTTAGTAGCTTTCATCAAGGTAACAAAACCCCATCTTTTCGATTTTTATCCATTTCCAAGAATGACACTTTCCGAACATCCAACATAAGATTCACACATTTCAATTTCTCCAAATACCCACACTTAAGTCATAGTTCCATGCATATAACATGCAAGGGTTTTTTCTAAAGAAAACATTCAACACAAATCATAATCAAACCACAAGAGAGAGTCTACATCCTACCTAAAAAACGTTCCATCATCAAGAATCGAACCTCTTGTGAGCTCCAAATCGCCAAAGCCCAACACACGCAACTTCAAGGGAGCTTTCAACGTATATCCACGCTCTCCAACGGCCACTCGTGCAAGGAAACGGCAAGATCTTCACCCCTAACAAACATGGAAACTCTCAAGGACCTCCAAATCTAAACCCTAACTCACTCTTAAGCTTTTAGAGAGTGAGGAGAGAGAAGAGAAAATAGCAAAACCAGCCCAAAAATTGATATTTATAACATCTGCCCGTCACAGACCGCTCGATCGGTCTCAGGACCGCTCAATCGGTCTCAGGACCGACTGCACTTTTGGTCCGACTTTAAACGAGTATATCTCCTTTATCCAAACTCCAAATAGGGTCGTTCTTGTGCTCAAACGGAATCCCCAGAAGTCTACTTTCCAATGGTTCAACCCTCATATCAAAAGTCATTTTGTACAAAATGTTATGACTAAATTTTTCAAGGTATGTCACTTTTCTTCACACACTTTTCACATATTTTTGTCCAAACATCCATTAGAACCTCATATCTTCCCTCTAACATACTTTTCATGCATACCCAAGCTCAAAAAACTGCCAAGCTCAAGTTTTGATTCTTACCCCCATTAACACTTAATCAATTCTTAAAATAAATCGGGTCGGGGTCTCACAAAAGATATCTGGGTTCTGCCAGTACGAGTTCTCGGTAGTTCGTAGCCCACACTATGTTCAAGAATCGCGTAAGAAAATACAGTAGAAGATCTGACTGGAGTTTCAACTCGAAATCAAATCGTGGTTGAAGAATCGATCGATAAAAGGTATTTTCTTCTAAATTAACTTTGATTGCACAGGTTTTATTTTGATCGTTCGACGTTGAAATTTTTATCTAGAGCCCGTTTTTGGCGATTTTCCGTCTAGTTAATTTTTTTCGTTAATCGTTTGCAAAAATAAATATCTTGGCAGTCTTGACTCAAATAATTGGTATCAGAGCCGATTTATGTTTTGTTTATGGTTATCGTGGTGGGTAGTTTTAGAACTGTTGCTAAATTTATTTTGTAGACATTCTAAATTTTGATTTTATGATCATCATTTATTTTCATATTTGATTGAATGCGTAGATAATGATTTAATTTAATTATTATTTTTTTAACCACGAGTGTTGATCATGATAGATTGATTGTGAACTCTACGAAAGTATAGGATCAATGTAAAAATTATTATTTTTTAGTTTTTAGTTTTTTTATTTTATGTAATTAAAATAAAATAAAAAAATTAAAGAAGAACGAAGAACAAAGCTTTGGAATCACGGCTTTGGGAATCTCAAGTAAAAAGCCAAACGCAGCACCACAATAGCGCCGGATTCCCAACACTGTTTCATCAACGCCGTAATTTTTTTCCAAGCAAACAGTGGTTTTCCAACTCAGCAAGAGTCGTCGATTTCTGAACAAAAAATTCTTGGCTGTGTGTTTGTTTAAACACAGTAAGCGGCGCTAGTACCAATCAGCAAAACAATGCAAGCGCAAACAGTTTTCACGCAAATTCTAACTCTATGGCGCAATCAGTTTCCATGCATCTTCAGAGCACTATTTTGGTGCTTAGCGCCAACACGCAATAGCATTGATTTCCAAAAATCCAGCTACTAGTTTTCAACTCAGCACTGTTTCTTAAATCAATTTTTTTCCAAACAAAGAAGCAAATTCGAAACAACAGCAGCGCTATTTTCTAAAAAGCAAACACAAGTGCAAGCAGCGATTTCCAAGCAAACTGTTTTGGTGGAAATTCTTAACCACAGTAGCGGTTGGAGTGGCACAATTCCAGAATGTTTCGGTGATTTGGGATTATCTTAAAATCATTATCATGTAATTGGGATCACATAATTCTGGTCTTGTGATCCTGATCCATGGATATTTGATGGATTATGGCATTCTCCTAATTACACTTGGAAACTGCACAAAGCAGGCGGCGTGAAGTAGCTGGTGGTTTAGTTTCAGTCTATTTTGGCTTACAGTGGTTGAGTTTTACAAGAGTTCTGTAGGTACAAGATTGAATGTTTATTGCAGCTTATTTTTTAAAACAAGAGACTGAAACTCTTTAGAGTTTCAGATGGATCATAAAATCGAGATATTTTTATCTTGTATTTAATTTTTTTTATATATTAACTGCGTGAATGATAAATATTGATTTTATTTATCTTGTAATTTGATTAATTCAAAATTTCAGTTTTAACTAAAATATTTTGTAATGAAAAATAAAATTAAGTTTTTTTTTTAAAATTAATTAATTAAATAAAAAATTTAAAAAATTTTATTTTTTACAAAATATCACGTTTAAAAATGATTTTTTTAAAATCAGATATTTTAAAAAAACGTGAGAATAAATTCTGAATTTTGAATTAATTAAATAAAAAAATATTTCATCGAAATAAATTATTATTTTTCGAAAAATGTGAAACGGTAAATAAAATTAATAAATGCCTTTAATCACTACATTTGTTGAAAAGTTAAAGAAAAAATTGTACATTTATTAAATTTTATTTGTTACGCATTTAAACACGAAAGAATGATTTGATAAATCAAAATCTTTAAAATCGTATACACAGAAAGATGTTTGATTCTTTCAAGATCATGCGACTTTCGAAATTAATAAATTTATTTTAATTAAACGAATTTTTATAACCCTAAAAAATATTTTAAAAATCTAAGTGGGAGAAAAATTTTATTCATAGATAAATCACGCAGTCTCCATCACCAGTTTGTAGGCGATACAATTAAACTCTACGTATCGGCATAAGGCCTTCCTTCCCATCAGATAGATTAATTGCGGTATCGTCAGTACAAATCTTCTTTAGGGATAATTCTGAATAATTGTTAGTGTGTATTACTTCCCCATCTGAAGGGTTCATTGCGAAACGATTGATTTGAGATTAAGTGATGGTTAATACTTAGCTGTATATAATAGTATTCTCTCAATCTGAGTCACTGCTATTATATACTAGACCGAAGTTATGTCAGCTATTTAATTTTACCGGGCATGATCAGTTGCCTAGATAGTAAAATTAAAAGGAATTGGCATGTCTGATCTTATGAAGAATAGTAGACGTCCTCCCATCGAGGCATGCTATTCTCAAGTTACCAAGTTGCTGGCAAATTAATTTTAAAATGGTTGAGGAAATCAAATTAAAATAAATTTAAATTTTTTGCTCATCATAATTAATGGTATTTTTAATTATGTGATTCTCATGATTAAAATGCCTTTCAACCCACTTGCTTCCATTCTCAAAGAAAACAAACTTACGGGACCAAATTATGTTGACTTAAAACTGAACTTGGACATTGTATTAACCCAGGCCCATCAGAAGTGGAAGAAAGCTGATTATATGGCTTGCTGTTACATTTTGGCTTCAATGTCAAATGTTTGGCAACATCAGTATCAGTCTATACCTAATGCCTATGGCATGATGATGAAGCTCAAAAAAATGTTTGAGGATCAAAATCGTGCTGCTAGGCAGGTGGCCATGAGATCTCTAATGAATGCAAACATGGTTGAAGGTACACTAGTTAGGGATCATGTTCTAAAGGTGATTAGTCTTCTTAATGAACTGGAGATCCTTGGAGCTGAAATTGACGGGAAAACCCAGGTCGATATCATACTTCAGTCACTGCCTAAAAGTTTTAAGCAGTTTTGCCTAAACTATTCTACGAATAAGCCTAGCTACTCACTGGCAGAACTTCTTAAGCAACTTCAAGCAGCCGAGGGTGTTCTTAGGAAGCCAATTTTTGTGAATGTGGCTGAGAAAGGCTCTTCCTCTAAGCCGAAAGATAAGAAGAAGAAAAATGTTCAGACACAAGAAAACACAAGTCTAAAAGAAGTTAAGAGACCAAAAGCTAGTGTGAAGAAATCGAGAGGCAAGTGCTATCACTGTAACCAGTTTGGGCACTAGAAAAAGTAATGTCTGATTTTTCTCAATAAGTAGAAACAAATAAGGTAATTTATGTTCACTGGTTGTTGAAACATGTTTAGCGGTATTATCTACTGGTACCTGGTGTGTAGATACGGGAGCCATTAATCATGTCTGCAATTCTTTGTAGGAATTTTAAGAAATCAGGCAGCTTAGTGATGGAAAAATCTACCTGCACATGGGCAATAATACAAGGTTAGCAGCAGTTGCAATAGGAGATATCACTCTCAGTTTTAGTAGAGATAGGATACTACTTCTAAAAGATTGTCTTTATGTATCTTCGATTAGAAGAAATTTAATTTCAGTCTCGAATTTAGAAAAGGATAAATATTTTGTTAATTTTGGTGACTCTATCGTTGTGAAGAAAAATAAATATTTTATTTGTTCTGGTACGTTAGTGGATAATCTATATATTGTATCTCCTATCTCTCCTATACTGCAACTAACTAAAATGAATTATACATCTATATTATCATATAAGAGAAAAAAAAAAATTTAATGAACCAAACGTTTTTTTGACACTTATGCTTGAATCATATTAATCTAAAAATGATAAATAGAATGGTAGTAAATGGTCCTTTGAGTTTATTGTAAATGGAGGCACTTCTAGTCTATAAATCTTGCTTAAAGGGTAAAATGACCGAGAGATCCTTTTCGGCCAAAGGCTATAGAGCTAAAAGATTATTGGAGTTGGTTCATTCTGATGTGTGTGGTTCTATGACAATCCGGGCTAGAGGTGGCTTTGAGTACTTTGTCAATTTCGTTGATGACTATTCAAGGTATTGATACATTTACCTGATGCACCGTAAGTCTAAATGTTTTGTGAAATTCAAAGAATTCAAGGCGGAGGCGGAGAAGCGTCTGGGTAAAAATATCAAATCACTATGATCCGACCGTAGTGGGGAATATCCCTTTGGAGAGTTTAAGGACTACTTGTCATCAGAAGGAATTACATCCCAGTTGACTGCACCTGGCACTCTGCAGCAGAATGGAGTAGCAGAAAGAAGAAAAATAATTCTTATAGAAATGGTAAGATCCATGATGAGTTATTCAAGTTTACCCAATTCATTATGGGGACTCGATTTAGAAATAATAGCTTACATTCTGAACTTGGTACCTTCTAAGTCAATACCTTGTACTCTCACAGAATTGTGGATCGGGTGTAAGCCTAGTCTGAAACATATTTGAAATTGAGGGTGTCTAGCACATTTGCTGAAAGGGAACACGGGTAAGTTAGAACTGAGGACAAAAGTTTGGTTTTTTGTGGGGTATCCCAAGAAAAAGAAGGGTGGTCTATTTTATAACCCTAAGAATTAGAAGGTCATTGTTAGCACCAATACCCGATTCTTGGAAGAGAATTATATTATGGATCACAGGCCCAATAGCAAAATTGTTCTGGAAAAATTAAGAAAAAATACTAGTAGAACGAAAGAGAAACCTCATGTCACTGATATTCTATTACCTCGTCGTAGTGGGATAATTATCGGAATAGGTGAAAATCAAGAACAGAGTACTGATGCACAGAATTCAGATTTTGCACAGCCTGTTACTGCTAGTACGCAGACACAGGTAGTACCTCGTCGTAGTCGGAGGGTTGTTCATCAACTTGATCGGTATATGTTCTTAGGAGAGTCGTTTGACAAGATCCCGATAGAACTGGATACCACCCGAAGGGATAAAACCCTACAATAAAACACTAAAAGACAAAGATGTAGATCTTTGGCAAAAGGCTATGAATTCAGAAATAGAATCTCTGAATTTCAATCAGGTCTGGAAACTTGTAGAACCACCCGAAGGGATAAAACCCATTGGATGCAAGTGGATCTACAGGAGGAAGAGAAGAGCAGACGGAAAGGTTAAAACCTTCAAAACTAGGCTTGTTGCTAACGGGTTACTCAAAAAGAAGGGATCGATTATGAGGAAAACTTTTTGTCGGTAGCCATGCTTAAGTCTATCCGGATTCTCTTATCCATTGCCGCTCATTTTGATGATAAAATCTGGTAAATGGAGGTCAAAACATCTTTTCTTAAACAGAAGTCTTGATGAGTGTATCTATATGACAAAACCAGATGGATTCATTACAAAGGACCAGAAATACATGCTATGTAAGCTTAAAAGATTCATTTATGGACTTAAGCAGGCATCAAGGCCTTAGAACACTCGATTTGATCAAGTCATTAAGTCCTATGATTTTGATCAAAGTCGAGGTGAGTCCTGTGTGTACAAGAAGCGTGATGAAAGCATGGTGATCTTCCTAGTACTTTATATAGATAACATCTTGCTCAACAAAAATGATGTGGGGGCATTATCTACAGTTACAGTATGGTCATCACGGCTGTTCGATATGAAAGACTTGGGATAAGTCAATAACATTCTTGAGATCAAGCTAGTTCCAGATTAAAAGCAAAGGATGATGGGCTTATCACAAGCAAAATATATTGATGATATCCTTACTCGTTTTAGCATGCAGGATTCAAAGAAAGGGTCTCTCCCTTTCAGGCATAAAATCACTCTATCAAAGGATCAATGTGCTAAGGCACCTGATGAGATAGAGAAGATGAAGGCGGTTCCTTATACTTCAGTAATAGGAAGCCTTATGTATGCTTTGCTTTGCACTAGACCCAACATCTGCTTTGCCATTGGCATGGTTAGCAGATATCAATCTAATCCAGAACAAGAGTATTGGACTATGGTAAAGAATATAATCAAGTACCAGAAAAGAACTAAAGATTATATGTTGGTTTACCAGGAAAATAGTCTAGTACCTTTGTGGTACACAGACTCAGATTTTTAGTCAGACATAGAGCTTGCATCAGGAAATAACCTTGCAAATCCTTTACAAAGAGCTTACTGGCTAAGACTTTTAGTGGTCATGTATAGGGCATAGGAGTCAGATGTATAGCAGTATGATTTTGAGTATAGGTGGGAGATTATTAGGGTTGGTTTACTGAAAATCATACTTTTAGTATTTAATTTTATTTTCATAAAATTAATTTTTCATTTTGAGAATTTTTATGAGCAATATGTGCATATCATTTATTTGTTATGCATGGATGTCTAAAATTCTATATAGTATTTAATCTTGTGTGTAGAGTACGGCTTACATACAGACGATTAGATTTTAGATTCTTGTAGAATATAAGTTTTATGTTCACAATTCAGATGGAAATAGACATATCATCGGTACGACTGTGGTACAGAGTTTTAGTAGGCCTGCCTTAGTTACGGGGAACAGATAATAGTGTCGTCTATTATTCCGACTTTCTGTGTCAGTACACTTTGCGTGTATTGAACGAGACATTTGGGGTAATTAATTTTATACTGACTATATAAATTAATTCACACCCCAAGGTTATTATGAATTGTGCTTATCCTCTTAATACTAAAATAATTATTGATTTGCATATATTTAATATCCGTTATTTTGATCCATTAGAGGGTGCGATCTTATATGGGTCTATATTCCCGGTGAGTTAGATAGTGTTATTATTTATATGGCAAATATTAATTATTGACGTAATCTACGTCCCGAAAGATCGGGATTGATGATATCCTCTTAAGAAAGCTTATAGTTTTGACCGGGCAAAATCTTACAGGTGAATTTGATTATCCGGCGGTCAAATAAGTTCAGTGGAAGGGCTTAAGAAATATTAAGATACCGATTAAATTAAATTTTTAGTAATTAATTTTAATTGGCGAGTATCGAGAATCTTAACGTGGGAAAAAATGGTAAGCATTTAATAACAAGAGCTCAATACAAGAAGGTCTTGAGATTATGGATCAGAGTGCAATTATAATTCTTTAGTGGTGTGAACTGTAATTCAGTATTTTATGAAAATTGCAGAAATTGCTGTTATCTTTCCGTAATTACAGAAACCGCTGGTAGGTGTCTGTGTTCTACTGGAAGTCTTACTCATAATTACTTCCCAAGTTCCTGTTGTAGCCCTATGTATACGGGTAAGCTGAACCAAATTTATATAATATCATAATTTGTCTTTCAAGACTAAAGATATCCGGGTTTTGTCGATACGAGTTCTCAATAGTACGAAGCCCACACTACGTTTGAGAATTGTGTAAGAGAATATAATAGAAGATCTGACAGGAGCTTCAACTCAGAATCAAATCGTGGTTGAAGAATCGATCGACAAAAGGTATTCTTTTAAATTCACTTTGGTTGCATGAGTTTTATTTTGATTGTTCGACGTCAAAATTTTTATCTGGACCTCGTTTTTGGCAATTGCCTATCCAGTTAATTTTTTTCGTTAATCGTTTGCAAAAACTAAGATGTTGGTAGTCTTACCTTCAATAGGTTATTCATCAACCTAATTAGTATACGTTCTTGGGAGTCATTTGACATGATCCTGGCAGAATTGGATACCGAGCCCTGTAACTACAATGAAGCACTTCAGAACAAAGGTGCAAATTTTTGGCAATGGGTTATGAATTCAAAAATGGTATCTATGCATTCTAATCAGGTCTGTAAACTTATAAAACCACTCGAAGGGATAAAATCCATTGGATGCAACTGAATTTATAAGAGGAAGAGAGGAGCAATGGAAAGGTTGAAATCATCAAAGTTAAGTTTGTTGCTAAAGGGTTCACTCAGAAAGAATAGATCGATTATGAGGAAACCTTTTCGCTAGTAGCCATGCATAAGTTTATTCGGATTCTCTTATCTATTGCCGCTCAATTCAATTACAAAATCTGATAAATGGAGGTCAAGACAGCTTTTCTTAAAGAAAGTCTTGACGAATGTATCTATATGATATAACTGGTCAGATTCATTATAAAGAGTCAGGAACGCATGTTGTGTAAATTTAAGAGATTCATTTATGGACTTAAGCAGTCATTAAGGTCTTAGAACACTCGATTTGATTAAGCCATAAAGTTATATAGTTTTTATCAGAGTCCGGATGAGTCCTATGTGTACAAGAAGCGTGACGAAAGTGTGGTGATTTTCCTAGTACTTTATGTAGACGATATCTTACTCATCAGAAATGATGTGGGATCATTATCTACGGTTAAAGTATGATTATTTGGGCAGTTCGATATGAAGGACTTGGGAGACGTAAGTCACATCATTGGGATCAAGCTTGTGCGAGATTAGAAACAAAGTATATTGGGCTTATGACAAGCAAAGTATATCGATGATATCCTTACTATTTTTAGCATGCAAGATTTCAAGAAAGGGTTTCTCCCTTTTAGGAATGAAATCATTCTTTCTAAGGATTAGTGTCCTAAGACACCTGATGAGATAGAGAAGATGAAGGCGGTTCCTTATACTTCGGTAGTAGGAAGCCGCATGTATGCTATATTTTGCACTAGACCCGACATCTGCTTTGTTGTAAGCATGGTTACCAGATATCAGTCTAACGCAGGACAGGAGTATTGGACTGCGATAAAAAATATAGTCAAGTACCGAAAAAGGACTAAGAATTATATATTAGTTTACTAGGCAGACAGTTTAGTACATTTGGAGTACATAGACTCAGATTTTTAATCTAGCAAGGATTCCTGTAAGTCTACCGTAGGATATGTGTTTATCTTAGGAGGTGGAGTTATAAGTTGGAGGAGTATCAAGCAGTCCTACATTGCTAATTTCACCATGGAGGCCTAGTACGTGGCAGCTTCTGAAACAGCCAAGGAGACCGTTTATCTCAGGAACTTTCTGTTGGATTTGGAGGTAGTCCCTTCAATTTAGTTGACTATTATACTTTATTGTAACAATAACGGAGCGGTTGCAAACTCGAAGGAGCTAAGGGTCCACCAAAAAGAAAAGCACATTGAGCGTAAGTATCACATGATACGAGAAATTGTACAGAGAGGTGATATTGCTGTGACCAAGATTGCTTCAAGAGGTAACCTTGTCGATCCTTTTACAAAGAGCTTATCGGCTAATAATTTTGATAGTTATGTGGAGGGCATGGGTGTAGATGTATGGCAACATAATTTTGACTATAAATGGGAGATTATTAGGGTTAGTATACTGAAAATCATATTTTTAACATTTAATTTTTTTTTATTTTTTTATTTTATAATAATCTTTTTGAGTAATGTATGTATATCATCTTATTTAATGTTTTACATGGATATCTAATATTCTGTACAGTATTTTATATGGTGTGTAGAGTGTGGCTTGCACACAAAAGATTAGATTTTAGGTTCTTACAGAATAGAAGTTTTATGTAATAGTTTATATGGAAATGGACATACCATCGGAACAACTATAGCACAGAGTTTTAGAAAGCCTTTCTTAGTTACGGGAACAGATAATAGTATCATCTATTGTTCTAACTTTTTGTGCTTATACACTTCGTGTATATTGAACGGGACACATTGGGATAATTAATTTTATACTGACTATATAAATTAATTGACACCTTAAAGTTATTATAAATAGTTCTTATACTCTTAATCTTGAAATAATTATTGATTTGCGTATATTTAATATTTATTATTTTGATTCATCAGAGGGTGCGATCTTATATGGGTCCATATTCTTGGTGTGTTGGATAGTGGTATTATTTATATGGTGAATATTAATTATTGACGGAATCCACGTCTTGAAAGATCAGGATTGACGATACCCTCTTAAAAAAGCTTATGAGTTTTAACGGGGGCCAAACCCTGCAGGTGAATTTGATTATCTGGCGATCAAATAAGTTAAACGGAAGGACTTAAGGTATCACAAGATACCGATTAAATTACTTTATCAGTAATTAAATTTAATTGGCAGGTATCGATAATCTTAACGTGGGGAGAAATGTCAAACATTTAATAACAGGAACTCAATGCAAGAAGATCTTGAGATTATAGGTTAGAGTGTAATTATAGTTCTTTAGTAATGTGAACTGTAATTCAGTGTTTTATGAAAATTACAGAAATCGCTGTTAGTTTTCCATAATTGCAGATACCGCTATGAGGTTTGCTTAACTGTGAAAACTGCTGATAGGTGTCTGTGTTCCACTACAAGTCTTACTCATAATTACTCCACAGGTCTCTGTTGTAGTCCTATAAATATACATGTAGGCTGAACCGGTTTTATAACTTGTCTTCACGATTAAAGCTGTTCAGGTTCTGCCGGTACAAGATCTTGATAGATTGTAGCTCACACTACATTCAAAAATCGCATAAGAAAATGCATGTAGGCTGAACTGAAAACATCACATCTAGATCCAATAGGAAGTTCCAAAGCCAAACTGCCTCCTCGACTGCTTTAGAAGCTGTCACGTACTCGACCTCTATGATGAAATCAGCAATGCAGGACTGCTTAATACTCCTCCAACTAATAGCTCCACCTCCTAAAGTAAACAAATATCCTAAGGTAAACTTACAAAAATATTTATCTGACTGAAAATATGAGTTTGTGCACCCTAAAGGTACTAAACTGTCTACCTGGTAAATCAACATATAATCCCTAGTCCTTTTCAAGTACTTGATTATATTCTTTACCGGAGTCTAATGCTCTTACCCAGGGTTAGACTGATATCTGCTAACCATACCAATGACAAAACAGATGTCGGGTCTAGTGCAAAGCATATCATACATTAGGTTTTCTATTTCTGAAGCATAAGGAACCGCAATCATCATCTCTATCTCATCAGGTGTCTTAGGACACTGATCATTGGATAGAGTGATTCCACACCTAAAAGAGAGAAACCCTTTCTTAGAATCCTGCATGCTAAAACGAGTAAATATATTATCGATATACTTTGATTGTGATAAACCCAACATCCTTTATTTCTGATCTCGCAAAAGCTTGAACCCTAGGAAGTGACTGGCTTATCCCAAGTATTTCATATCGAACTATCTAGATAACCATACTTTTACCGAAGATAACTGTGAGACCCTGACCTATTTTATTTTTTAGAATAATGTTAGGATTGACGGAGTTAGAGCTAATCTTTGACCTCGAGTGTTGGGGTTTGTGCTTCTTCACGGTAGAACAATAGGGGCGTATGAGTTTTACGCTTATTCGGGATCCGTTGAGGCTTGTTTGGTTTGGTTTAAGGTTAGAAAACCAGTTTTACACAGAAAAACACACTGCCCTGAGGTTCGGTCGACTAGAGGGGTTGGCCCAGTCGACTGGACCGAGATTTTCTAGTTCGGTCGACTGAACTAGGTTGTTTGGTCGACTGGACTGTGGCGCTGGGCAATTTTCATGTTTTCAGTAGGCTGTTTAGTTAACTGGAGTGGGGGTCCAGTCGACTGAACTGAGGATTTTGGCGAATTTTGGAGTTTTTCTATAAATATTAGCGGCTGAGATATTTTAAAGGAGCTTTCTTCTAAGCAAAGTTTTGGTTTTCTCTGCCTTCTCTCTAGATTTCTGAGGGCCCGAGGCTCGATTTTAAGCAATCTGACAGTGGATCCTCGATGTTGGTGCCGGGGGCTTCATATGTATGCGGACATATTTTTGTTCTGATGAGGTTCAATTTTCGAGGTTTCGAGTTTTGACTCTCCGAGGTAGGATTTTAGACCCTACTATGTACAAGAGTGTTGTATGTAATTATATGTGTTTTTACCTGGTAGAAAATACATAAAATGTCATATATATGTTTAAACCTTGGTTTTTTGGGTAAAAAGCATGTTTTTCACTTTTCTTGGTTCATTACATTATATAACTTGTGGTTGGATGGCTTGCAAAGGGTTTTCTTGAAAACGATGATTTTTGTTGGAAAACGATGGATTTGATTAAAATCTCAACATTTTATGTTTTAGAGAATTGAAACGGGGAAAAAATATTTTCAAATGTTTTTGTTTGATCTCCATGTTGATGGATAGATCTAAAAACGTGTATAATGTATTTTGTGAAAGATTTTTCGTAGTTGAGCTACGGCTCGATTTTTAGAAGATTATTTAGATGTACCGGGATGACGTGTATTTGGCACGAGTTACCCTCAGTGTTAGTCCAAAAATGTGTGCAGCGTAGGTACTCAGGTCCTTTAGGTTAGTTCTCGTAAATTGAGATGGTTGGGTGCTTAGTTCCCTCAGATTGTCGCCCATAAATTAAGTGATTTGTTATAGTGCTCCGTATAGAACTTGTCATTATCTAGCGAGTCTTAAAAGGCTCGGGTCTAGGGCAATGGTCAGGAGTCTATAGTTGCTACCTTTGTCTGTGTGACAGAGTCGGTACATAGGATCATATTCTTCTTCTTCTTTTCCACGATAGTACATTCCGTGAGGGAATGTGTTTTGATTACTATTTTCCTTCAATTGTAAAATGTGTTTTGCATTGTATAAATGCTTAGTTGTGAAGGAAAAACTGTTTTGGAGGTTTGT
>JAUMHN010413805.1:0-14058 GCA_032360265.1 Heliamphora ciliata
AGATCATTGGGTCGTCTTGGATCGTTGTTCTGCATCAAAGAAACTTGAACAAGTTTCTTGAAGGTATATTTAATAATTATATATCAGTTTAATGTTATCGTTTTTCATGAAAAACGCACATGCCGTTTTTTACGATCACGGCGCCGGTTCTAAATTTTTCTTCCGCGTTCCAATACACCGAAGGCATCAAATCAACTCGAGTTCATCTTAGTGGCCATTGATTACTTTACTAAGTGGGTAGAAGCCGCTTCCTGCTCAGTATTGAAAGCCTCTCATGTTGCCAAGTTCATCAAGCAGAACATTATCTGCCGGTACGGAGTACCACATGAGGTCATCTCAGACAATGGTTCACATTTCCAAGGAAAAGTCCTAGATCTTTTCAAGGAATACCGGATAATAGCCCATAAGTCCTCACCATATCGGCCGCAAACTAATGGAGCAGTCGAGGCAGCAAATAAGAATATCAAGAAAATTCTACAAAAGGCGATCAACTCACACAAGGATTGGCCGGAACATCTATCATTTGCACTTTGGGGATACAAGACGTCGATCAGAACTTCAACAGGAACTACGCCATACTCTTTAGTGTACGGGATGGAAGCCGTGCTTCTTTTTGAGGTGGAAATCTCTTCACTAAGAATAGTGGCCGAAGCCGATATCTCGGAAGTAGAATGGCAAAGGAACCAGATGGAGGAGTTGCTCTTATTTGATGAAAAAAGACTGCAGACACTGTTTCACGTACAAGGGTATCAAAGGAGGATAGCTCGAGCTTTCAACAAAAAGGTTAAGACCCAGGACCTTAGAGAAGAAGATTTGGTTATTAAGGAAATCAGAGCTCCTATCTTTGACCCGAGAGGCAAGTTCAAGCCAAACTGGTCTACCGTTTCTCATCAAAACCATCATAACGGGCAGTGCAATCCTTATTATGGATTTTGATGACAATGTGTACTCCACTCAAATTAACATCGATCAGCTCAAACAGTACTATTCTTGAGGTAAAAATAAAGAGAAAATAAAAACTCGCTGAGTTGAAAACCAAAAAGGCAACTTAGGCAAAAGTTAGAACAGCCCGCAAAGTCAAAAATTCAAAAGGGCGACCTTGCCAAAAGTTAGGACATCACAAAAAGGAGAGCATCAATACCCAAGTAAAAACAAAGTCCGAACTACGTTATAGCCTAATTCCATCTTTTTGGTATACATAGGCAGCTTCTTTTAAGAAGTCCGGCCACATTCTTCATTTTTAACCATCTTTGGATCTGAGCAAGACCAATGCAAATTAATTTTTGAATTTAAAAAAAAAAGACTTTGGATAAATTTGAACCGTCTAAAACATAGGGTAGGAGTTTTTGTTACTTTAATCAGAGTTACAAAGTTTTTAAAAAATAAAAAGAAGGGCACGCAAGTCCCAAATTCTACAAAACAAAATAAAAAAGGAAAGCTGTGAAATTTTCAAAACAAAGCAGAAGTCCTCAAATCCTCCTCCTCTTTGCCACTTGTTTCCCCTCTTCTCTATCTTTCTTCTCCCTTTCTTGTGTTAGCCATGTCTTGTATTCAGCAGAAAGCTCGGGACATTGCAGCTCCTGCATCTCCATACGTGAACGAGAAGGCCAGGTATCCTGATACTGTGCTAGAAATGGAGCCCGCAGTGCAGAAGAAAACAGACGGCCCCAAATACTGGGAAAAATAATCTGACTTTGCCCAAACTGCCGCATGATCCTATGAGGGTAATAGAAGGTAGTCTGACGAAGACCAACCAGCAAGTCGCCAGGGTGATCCATAGGTAGTTAGAGTCATGACGGGGATTCACCACCAGGGACACTGCCAAGTGATATCGGGGCCAATCAGGGATGAGAAGTACTGTCGCCAGGCTGCCTCAGTGTTGCATATCTAATAACAGAGGCGGTAAAGGAAAACTGCAGCACTGTGCCTATCGGTAGGTGGTTTCTGTACAAGATTCACCTTCTCCATCAACCAAATCTGCAGCAAAAGTTAGAACAGTAAGAGAAAAGCTTTGTAGTGTGACGGAGAGTTTGGTGAAGAGTAAAAATATTGAGCATACCTGAAGAAGTAAAGGGCTGCCAGCGAAGGTGGTGGTCTCACCATGATGAACAGCGTCCAAGCCCAGCAATGTCTCGACTAAAATAAGTGGCATGAAGTCTCTCCCCATCCACATCTAACCGACAATGTCAACCACGGCGCAACTAACTCGCCCGTCAGAAGGGACAAGAAGATACCGGGCAAGAAGACAGAAGAAAAGTGCATAGCATCGCCGCAGCTGAAAAGCAACGTCACTGAGGTCACCGGTGGGACAAAATCTATCAATGATCCAAGGTATGTCAAGGCAGTCATCATGTGTCAGAAGAGAGGCATCCATTCTAGATAGACCACAAAGCTGTATCACCTACTGTCGAGTCGAGAGAAAGAAAGTGGGAACAGCAACGGAGCTTCGTGAGGCCAAGTTCAAAATGGCAACAAACTCCTCCATAGTGGGGCAGAGTTCTTCAAGGTCAAACCGAAAGATGTGAGACTACAGATCCCATAGTTGTGCGGCAGCTGCTAGTAAAAGTCTGTCAATCTTCATGATCCTCAATGAGAAAAGGGCATTAAGGCCGAAAGGGGCGAAATTTAAACGCTTGATATGGGAGAATGCTTCAATCCATAACGAAAGAGGAGAAGTCCTCTGAGTCAGAGTAACAGCAAATGGGGCCCCCATGGCTGTATTTATAAGGCTAAAAATGGCAGAAAATCAAAATTTTGGCCAAAAGTACAATCAATGTGGTGACCGCCACCTTAGAGTAGGCGACCGCTAACTCTGAAAAGCATAGTACAGTGACATCAGCCTTTCGAACAGGTGACCACCAGGTTGAAAATAGCAACCGTCATGTCAGTCTCCTTGAAAGTGGCGGCCGCCATGTTATATTATGGCGACAGCCATGTTCATGTTTGAACATGGCGGGTGGGTGTCAGTTTACAGTTTGTATGATCTGTATAAATTTTGGCATTTGAATCATGCATCCAAGATAGCTTGAGCGGAAAATAAAGGAAAGTTATGCAAGCAAGACGAACATGAGAAGCAATAAATGTCACGAAAGCCCAGAAATGCATCAGAAAGTAATAAAATGTATCAGAGTAAGAACTGGGGCACCCAAGCCCAATAAAACAGTAAACAGGGGCACGCAGGCCCATAAATGTGTTAAACTGGGGCACGCAGGTCCATCAAAACAAATGTAGCAGAAGATATATAAAACTAAGAAAGGGGAGCTCTCTCTCTCATGTGTGCTTCGAGCGGACTCGGCGGGAGGATGGGCTAGCCTCCTCCAAGCTGTCATCCTCGAAAAGTCTGTCGAAGTCATCGCCATCATGATTGCCAGAGGAAGAGACAACTCTGGACTAGCTCCGAGCAGATGAGACTGACCCTCTGGAACGAGCCCGAGAGGATACCCATGAACCACTACCTTGAACCGGGGCCGGGGCTGGAGCAAGAGGCCTAACCGGAACCTGTGGCGGCACTATACCGGTAGCAAGAACTGGAGGTTGTCAAGAGAAAAGTAAGACTCAAAACAAAGTAAAGACAGAAAAATGAAGAAAAACTAAAAAGAGCATGCAAGCTACTCACAACGGCTACTGGTGTAAAAGCAATGGCGACTGCTCACATCGAGGCATCCATCTGTCGGACCAGTACTCTCAAGCCGGCGACCATCAGCATCGTTTGGTCTAACAAGCCTAATTGACCTGCAAAAGAGGACAGTTCAGGAAAACTAGACTGATGAAGACAAAGAAGTGACTGAAGGAAAGGTAGGAAACTAACCTGACAAATGTTAACCCTAAACTCCGGCACTGGCGGAACAGGGACTGCTAGAGAAAAGGGGAAGCCATATGCTACTGTCTGGACATCCCATGGAATCTCCAGACCCCACACATCACCAGCAGCATCACCAGCAACAGCTCCCGCAGCACCGGCGTCAGTATCCTCCGGTGCTCGTCCCCTCTTCTTGCCACCAGGGACAGCAGGGCCAGGACCTAACGGGCCTAGTAAATGAGCCTGAGCCCAGGCAATATAATCCCCCTCTGGCACCAGTAGCTCCGAAACTGGGGTCCCCACCGTCTCCAGCAGCAAGTCAACCCGGCCTAGAAGCTCGATCCGGCGCATGCGTACTGGAGGAACCACCAGTATATGAAAATGATCAAGGCCAAGCGACTGGCGAACCACTCGCTCCCTGAGATAATACTCCCGTCTGAATGGACCCTCCTGCAAAATACGCCTCGCAGCAATGCCACAGCTGCGCATCAGGTCTGCGCCGACCCGATCCTCTACTCCCCTCCAGACATCCCAGTGGACCTGCAGCAATTTAAAATATAAGTACAATGCAAAAAATAGTAAGCCGTGAATACAGTATGGTATGATAATCAGTGTGCAGTAATCAGTATGAACAGAAATAGTACAGTGCAATGAACAAGTAAACTGCCATGAACAGGACACAGTAAAATGATACCTGGTCAGGGGTCAGCCGTTCCAGTGAAACCCAGAAGCGATCTATGTCCTTCCCTTCAGCCTTCTTCCCCTTCAGCCTACGGGACCACCAGGCTGCACGAGGAATGACCAGAGGATCTACCGAGGAGTTCGCCAAGACATGAAGCCCGAGTAACTCATACGTCCAAAGCTACAAGGAGAAGATGTCAGCAAGCAGATGATGGATAATAAAGAACAAAAATGAATAGAAAATGGGGTAAAAACCAAATCATACCTCCCAGACCCTTCAGTATCCCCCGATGCTGAGCTCCTAGGGGAACCGAATAAGAGTCCTCATGAAGCTATAAAGGGTGGCGAGAGCAGCTCCCCCCAATCGAATGAAGCAACTCGGTTAAGACGAGCCAGGGCGCTGAGGTAATGCAAATGTACGGTATTCTCCTTGTTCGAAAACAAAGAGGTACCAAACATGTACATTAACAATCCCCGGACGATCCACTCGAAGTGGCAAGGCTCGGTGCAGTGGAAATGCCTGAATTGCTCAAAGAACCATGTATACTGGACCCGGTCGCGGTCCATCTGCGCAGGAATGGCTTCGAGAAAGTACATCAGCGTGTCAGTAAAACGAGCAATGGTGGGGTCAAATGGAATGGGGGCACCACCGACTCTAATGCCGGTAATGAGAGCAAAATCGAGAGACGTCAAGGGGGCCTCAAAAGTGATAAAGTGGAAGGTATTGGGGGTATCCCACCACCGCTTTGCCAAGGCTGTCAACCATACCCGGTCATTGCTCGTCCTACCCAATAAGGGTATGAAGCGAGTAAAACTGGAGGCATCAATGTAAGCGCGATTGGGAGCAGGGAGGGCATCATACCACTCCAATACCTCTCCAGAGGCCAAACCTCCAAAGCCACGGATGTAGTGACCAGCCTAAAAGGAGAAGACAAATAGAAGATGTATAAAGAACAGATTCGACACATAAAATATACAGCAGATAACCAGGAGCAATAAAAACCCTAGGTTTGTGTGTAAGTGGTGACCCTTCGGTTCTTCCTAAGCCCTAATAAATCAAGTAAATCTTTTTAACCCTAGGTTCGTGTGTAAGTGACGACCATTCGATTCTTTCTAACCCTAGGTTCGTATGTAAGTGACGACCCTTCGATTCTTTCAAGCCCTAAAAAACTAGGCACCCTAACCCTAGGTTCGTGTGTAAGTGACGACCCTTCGGTTCTTTCTAACCCTAGGTTCGTATGTAAGTGACGACCATTCGGTTCTTTCAAACCCTAGAAAACTAGGCACCCTAACCCTAAGTTCGTGTCGAAGTGACAATCCTTCGGTTCTTTCTAACCCTAGGTTCGTATGTAAGTGACGACCCTTCGATTCTTTCAAGCCCTAGAAAACTAGGCACCTTAAGCCCTGGTAAATCAGGAAAATCTTTCTAACCCTAGGTTCGTATGTAAGTAACGACCGACCCTTCGGTTCTTTCAAGCCCTAAAAAACTAGGCACCCTAACCCTAGGTTCGTGTGTAAGTGACGACCCTTTGGTTCTTTCTAACCCCAGGTTTGTATGTAAGTGACGACCCTTCGGTTCTTTCAAGCCCTAGAAAACTAGGCACCCTAACCCTAGGTTCGTGTATAAGTGACGACCCTTCGGTTCTTTCTAACCCTAGGTTCGTATGTAAGTGACGACCCTTCGGTTATTTCAAACCCTAGAAAATTAGGCACTCTAAGCCCTAGTAAATCAAGTAAATCTTTCTAATCCTAGGTTCGTATGTAAGTAACGATCCTTCGGTTCTTTCAAGCCCTAGAAAATTAGGCACCCTAACCCTAGGTTCGTGTGTAAGTGACGACCTTTCGGTTCTTTATAACCTTAGATTCGTGTGTAAAGTGGCGACCCTTCTGTTCTTCAAAGCCTTGAGAAATCAGGTAAATCTTTCTAACCCTAGGTTCATATGTAAGTGACGACCATTCGGTTCTTTCAAGCTCTAAGAAACTAGGCACCCTAACCCTAGGTCCATGGGTAAGTGACGACCCTTCGTTTCTTTCTAACCCTGGGTTCGTATGTAAGTGACGACCCTTCGGTTCTTTCAAGCCCTAGAAAACTAGGTACCCTAACTCTAGGTTCGTGTGTAAGTGGCGACCCTTCGGTTCTTCCTAAGTCCTGATAAATCAGGCAAATCTTTCTAAACCTAGGTTCATATGTAAGTAACGACCCCTCGGTTCTTTCAAGCCCTTGAAAACTAGGCACCCTGAGCCCTGGTGCGCTAGACAAATCTTTTTAACCCTAGGTTCGTGTAAGTGACGATCCTTTAGTTTTTGCACGTCCTAGTAAAAGATTAGGAACCCTAAGCCCTGGTACACCACGCAAATCTTCCTAACCTTAGATTTGTGCACATCATAGTAAAAGATTAGGAACCCTAAACCCTGGTACGTTAGGCAAATCTTCCTAATCTTAAATTTGTGCACATCCTAGTAAAATACTAGGAACCATAAGCCCTGGTGCGCTAGGACAAATCCCTATCATTTTGATTTTTGCCCCATTTCCTCATTTATTTTTCTAGGATTTTTAAAAAAATTTTGGCATTTTCTTAGAACTTTTCTCAAATCTTATGGATTTTCTATAAAAAAAAATCGCCCCAATTCTTTAAAACTTTTTGAATAACTTTCTCTATAATTTTCTAAGAGATTTCGGAAAACTTTCTAAGATCTGTGAAAAATATTTCTTAATTTTTTAGGATTTTCCTTAATTTACCCTAATTTTCTAGAATTTTTCAAAATTTTTCTTAATTTTCTAGAATTTTTTAAATATTTACTCCAATTTTTTAGGGTTCTTTCTAGATTTTTTTAAGGACTTACAAAAATTTTTCTAATTTTTCAAAAAATAGCCTTTAAAATGCTAGAGTCTGCCCTAAATTTTTAGTAATTTTTGATAAAATTGTCCCTTTAGTTTTTATCCCCCAGAAACAAAAAACAAAAATCTCCCCTCATTTCTTTTTATGTTTTTTCTAAAAAAAAAAAATCTATTCCCTTTGATATTTATGTTTTGCTCCTTTTACCATAACCTTTTATGATTAATTTTCTAGGAATTTGTCCTAATTTTCTAAAAATCTTCCTAAAATTTATAGGATTTTCTACAAAAATATTTTAAATTTTTTTTTCCAAATTTCTCGAACTTTCTTAAAGTTTTATAAAAGATTCCTAGGATTTTTCAAAATTTTTCAAATTTTCTATGATTTTTTAAATTTTTTAGGATTTTCTAAAAGATTCATAGGATTTTTCAAAGTATTTCAAATTTTCTAGGATTTTAAAAAAAAAATTTTTAGGATTTTTCAAAAAGTTTCTTGAATTTTCCTAACAATTTTCCTAAGATTTTCTAAAGATTCCTAAGTTTTTTTCTTTGTCCAAAATTTTCTAGAATATTTCTTTAAAAAAAATTTCCTAGGATTTTCTAAAATTTTCTTCCCTAAATTTTTCTATGACTTTTGAAAAATTTCATAAGACTCTTTGCCATTTCTTTTTAGAAAGTTTCGACAAAATTGATTTTTGATAAAAATTACTCCTTTAGTTGTTATATCCCAAAAACAAAAACAAAAAAAAAAATTCCCCCTTCATTGTTATGCTTTTCACTAAAATAAGTGCCCCCATTTCATTATTTGTTCAAAAATCCTAAATGTCTCTACTGTTTTAAATCTCCATAGCAAAGGTACCTAAATTAAGTTCAAATTCCAAGCATCACATTCATACTAAAATAAATCATCATCATTCATCATCATATGGGAGATCCTAGGCATGCATCTACGTTTAATATATCGTGCATTGATATTAAAAGAACAGTAAGGATAGACTACTTATCGATGGACGCCGATAAGAAATGTGATGATCGGGCTCCCGCAGAAGAACATCGGCGGCAATTGAGTCGGTAGGAGGCTCATATTGTCGCATCTCACCTGGAAAAAGGCGCTAGATGGCCCTCCCCAACATCAGGATCCAAGAAGTCGGCCATCGCAACCTCAGCAGCAGCATCAGCAGCCGCCTGTGCCTCGGTAGCTGCTTGTGCCTCCTCAGTAGCCCGGTGGGAGGCACGCTCCGCCTCGAGTACAAGAGCATCTATCGCAGCTGTGGGCTGCATGGAGGTAACCCCACCCGCAAGAAGGCTAGTGGACATACCCCCGAAAGTCCCCATGGAGGAGCTCATAGTGGCAGAAGGGCCTCGTCTCGCCCCCAAGTCATCGTCTTGACCCTGGATCGCCATAAAGAGAAACGGGATCACAAATAGTAGTGTGAACATCGTGTGAAGGAGAAAGAACACAAAAGCTAAGAAGCTAAGAGAAGGTTAGGAGAGTTTAAGAGAGAGACGGGAGAGTAAGGGCTAGAGAGAGAGAAAGAGTGGTATGAGAGAGTGAACCAACTCTGCGCGACCTAGGGGCCTTATGCGCGTCTCATGTTGGCGGTTGCCATGTCGCATCTTAGCGACCGCCACGTTCTCCAATCGCCACGTGGCGACCATCATGTTGGAGGGATTTTTACCCTGCAGCCACCATGTCAGAGGGGTTTAGACTCGGCGATCGCCAGGTTACCAAAGGTCACGTCGTGTCAGCTCATCATTATGACGTTTTAGGGTTTTGAGAGGGACTGTTTGGGATTTTCAATATATATTTTTGTTTATCTGATTATTTGCATGCATTTTATTTCCTTTGTGTGCGTCTATTTTATTAGTGTAGATTATTTTCTCTTTGTTTTATTAGCAAAAATAATTTTTTTTGAAAACATAAAATCTTTAATTATTTTTTTTTAAAATTTTTATTTTGTGATCTTTAGAGCTTTTCAAAAATGATTTTATAATCTCGGGTGTTTTTTAAAATACTTCAAAAAATCTTGTGTGTTTAGAAATAATTCCAAAAAAATAGTATTGTGTATTTTAAACCCTTCTTTTTGAGATATTTTTCTTCTTCCGATAAATTTAATTTTAAGCCGTAACTTGGCTTATTAATTATTTTTATCTCGTGTCCCGTCCCGAATTTTTAGATCATAACTCGACCTATTAATTCGCGGTTATCCTTTTCGATAAATTTAATTTTAAGTCCCGAGTTTTTAACTCTTAACTCGACCTATTAATTCATAGCTATTCTTCTCGGTATGAATAGTTTTAAGCCGTAACTTGGCTTTTAACTATTTTTACCTCGCTGTCATTCCGAATTGTTGGGTCTTAACTCGACCTATGAATTCCTTTCTCAGTTAAGATAATTTCTTAGATCTTAACTCGATCCTTTTAATTATCTAATCCCCAGCCGGGTTCTTAGATCTTAACTCGATCTTTGACAAGGTTTGTGCTCTCTTTAAATCTTAACTCAATCTCTAGAATTTGTTCAATTCATATCAATATTTATATCAGTATTTGCATCATGATTAACATCTACATCATGTTCATATCTTACATCCTTGCTTTTTGCTCCAGAAACTACGTTTTGGTCTGATCCCTAGCTAAGGGGTACGTAAGCAGCTCGATTAAAATTCGAGTACGACCAATATCATATGCATGCTTGTGCGTTTGTGGCCTAAGATTGACAGCTCGGTCAAATACTTATTGTCTCTGGGTCTTTGATATAACTTGCTTCACGCATTGCTATACAAGTTATATCAAAGAGGGGCAACTATAGACACCCCAATTTAACCCGCCTAACCTTAGGTGAATTCGATGATGAAAGCAGGTGGAATAGTGCCTCAGTTTGATCCTCGGGAAGTGATCCAAGCTCGGTATTTGAACCCAAAACCTTCAAACCAAAGAAATTTTATTGAACCATCGAAACTTGTTGTCCAAGTAAGGCAACCACCATGTTCATTGTGGCGACCGTCAATAGAACCTCTTGAAAACCCTAGCCAAAAGTGGCGACCGCCACTTTAAACCTGGCGACCACCAACTTACATTATGGCGACCGCCAATAGAACCCTTTGGAACCTTTTTTCAACATGGCAACCGTTATGTCCAATATGGCGACCGCCAACTCCAAATGGCCTAACGTGTCCCAAAACGTGGTAGCATCTTATTGGTTGATGAACTCTATAAATACCGTACCTCTGGTACGTTTTCAAGGACAGAAAATGAGTTAGAGATTTTGAGAGAGAAGCTCTGCCGAGTCGCCGAGCAATTTCGAGCCCCGATGCCGAAGCCCTGCCGAGATACTGAATTCTGAGCTTTCGACGCCTACATTGAAACCTTGCTTGGGTCACCATCCGAGGATTGGCTCATCGATGTACATTCCCGACATGAGGATTCCCCGGCAATCCAGGTATTCTGTTTGGATCCCTGATCCTTCTAAGTCCATCCTCTCTCTTTTGGGGTGATCGGGTTAACTTTCAGTTTCAATTTGCACGTCTCTTTTGTTTATATAATTTACTTTGTTTATTATGTAAATTGCCTCATGTAATTTTTTTATATAATTTGTTCATTATTTAGTCATCAACTCCTTCACATTCACACTTAACACATTTGGTATTTTTTTTCTTTCATTAAATCATTAATTAGTGCTAACATATTTTGGCAATTACAACTTAATAATGTTGTTAATTGTTATAATAATACACTTACATTTATGTGAATGTAGTAATTAATACTACATTTCATATTTAAGTTAAATAGTTATTTTTAATTCCTTTTATCTTCCTAGCATTAGTTCAATTTTCTTTTACTAGTATTTATTTTCATTTCCTTTACTTTTTTATTAATATTAACTTGATGTCTTTTTCTTTAAAGTGCTTGTTTAATGTCTTTTTTTTAGCATTAAAAGTTCATTTTCTTTCCTTGCAATATTAGCTTTAATTTCTTTTCAATGCACCATTTTTATTTTCTTTTCTCTTCTAATAATATTAGTTTAGTACTCATTTTCTCTTAATGTTAGTATTTGTTTTTCTTTTAAACTCCATTTTCTTTTCTTCTTATAGCTTTATAACACTTACTTTTCTTCATTAAACCCAAAAATCATAAAAAGGTCTTTAGTTTAATTTTCTTTCTTTAAATGTAATTTTCTTCCCCATTTGCTTCTCTTTTCTTTTCTTTTCTTTTCTTTTCTTTTATCTCTCTCAAAATACAAATAGTTAGATTTTTTTTTTCATTCATTTAATAACATTTTTTTAACTTTTCATTTTAGAATGATTTTCTTTATAAACCTTTACTTATTTTTCTTTTTCTTCAAATCTTTAAATTCTCTTTATTATGACACCATTATTTTTCTTAGTAAGTTTTCTTTACATTTAGTATTAAATATTCACCATATCAATGTTTCTCTAAATGTATGTTTTAATATGCATGTTTTTGGTTACTTTGAAATCATATTTAAGATAGTTTAGTTTATTTTTGCTAACAATTCATGTTTAGGTAATTTTAACAATTTTTAACATATTTTTGTTTTTTATTTGAATCATGCTAGTTTAGGTTGTTTCAATAATATTACATGCGAGTGTGTTCCATGTATCATTTAGTTAGAAATTGCATGCCGTAGGACTTAGGAATTCATCCCTCTATTTGTCCTAATTTAGAGTGTTATGTACATATGTTATGTATTTTTCATATTTAATTTTAGATGTTCTCTCTTTGCCTCCATTTTCTTTATTTGTATGCATTTGAGAAATTCTATTAAAAATCAATGATGATTAGTAGAGGTCAACTTTATGATTGGGCGAACGGGGTACCTATCACCTTCTCCGATTCGTACCTTATCCCCCGAACTCTTTTTCTCTAGTTTACGTTTTTAAGATCAGTAGCCATTTTTGTTTTTCTTAATTTTTCTCAAAAACTAAATGGCGACTCTATTTTCAACAAAAAGAGATTTTCAAAATTTAGTTTTTAAGGTGTTAAAATATTTTCTAAACATCTTTAAAATCCCTTATTTTTGACCATTTTCCAAAAACTCCTAAATCCCAACGCCACACCTGGGCACACTCCTCCCCCTACACAAAATTCTTGCCTTTTTTCAACAATTGAAAGAAAAGGTGGCACTTATCTAATGATAGGCTAATAAATCTATTAAGTGCTGCCGCCATCCCTGTCAACCTTTGGATCTCTCTCCCAGTTTTCGGGGGTTGTATGTTCTGTATGGTTGTAATCTGGTCGAGGTCGACTCCGATGCCTCGTCTGCTCACTAAGTGCCTCAAGAATTTCCCTGACTGCACTTCGAAGGCACACTTTGATGCATTGAGCGTCAACTTGTAGGCCTTCAATACTTTGAAGATGGCCTTCAGGTCAACCAAGTGACTGCTCTCCTACTCAGTCATCACCACCATATCATCGATGTAGATCTCAATGTTGTGGCTAAGCATGGGTTGAAACATCTCGGTGATCAACCTTTGATAAGTGGCCCCAGCATTCTTCAAGCCGAAAGGCATCACTTTATAGCAATACAAAGCCCGGGGGGTGATGAAACTAGTTTTTTCTTAGTCGGCCAAATTCAACGCGATCTGATGATAATCTCTATAAGCATCTAGGAAGCTCATTCTCCCATGCCCTACTGTTGAGTCTACCAGCTGGTCAATCTTGGAAAGTGAAAATGAGTCCTTAGGGCAGGCCTTGTTGAGGTCGGTGAAGTCCACACACACCATCAACTTCCCATTTTTCTTCGTAATGACAATAGTGTTAGAGAGCCAAAGGGGGTAGCGAACCTCTCTGATCGCCCCTGCCTCGAGCAACTTTTCAACTTTCTCTAGCACGACTTCTGAATGCTAGGTTGAAGACCTCATCCCGTGTTGTGTCACTGGTTTATGAGCTGGGTCGACATTCAACTCGCTCTGCATAACCTTGGGGTCTAAGCCCGGCATCTCATAGGGCATCAAGGCTAACACCTTAACATTCGATCTCAAGAAACTCACCAGGTCAGCGTCCTCTTGCTCAGTCATAGTTGAGCCGAGTAGGAATTCAAAGGCTATAAATTCTAGGATCGGTTCGTCTTGCATCTTCATTATGCATGCCTACTCGTCCGTGGATGAGTTGGCTTTGCCCCTGATTGCGGCCATGAAACATTGCTTGTTTATGACTTGATCTCCTCTGATCGTCTCCACTCCCCCCGCTGTTGGGAACTTCAGGACCTGGTGGTATGCAAAGGGAATAGCTTTCAATTGATGGAGCCACCCCCTCCCCATTATGGCATTGTATGGAGAGGGTACGTCCACCACTAGAAACTCAATGTTCCTTACTTGCGTTCCTACTTTGACTGGGAGGTTTATTCATCCCATGGGAAAGATGGTTTAGCCATTGAATCTGACCAGAGGGGTATAGGATTTCTGTAAATCCTTCTTCTTAAGCCCTGATTTAAAGAAGAGGTTAGCGTACATTACCTCAGCTGAGCTACCTTAGTCCATTAAGATGCACTTCACGTTGTATCTCCCGATTCGAAGAGTTACCACGAGTGCATCGTTGTGCGGGAGCACTTCCCTTTCTATATCGACATCAGTGAAGGTCACATTTCTCATTGAATACTCACTACTCGGCTCTTTTCTCTTGCTCAGGTCCCTTTTCCCAAGCTAGGTTTGCATCACCTCTCTTCTATGCGTGGCTTCCTGACTTCTAATCCTTATCTCATTCACTCTCCCAAGCCTGGGAG
>JAUMHN010413816.1:0-14056 GCA_032360265.1 Heliamphora ciliata
TCTCTCTCTCTCTCTCTCTCTCTCTCTCTATATATATATATATATATATGTGTGTGTGTGTGTGTGTGTGTGTGTGTGTGTGTGTGTGTTAATTAATTTTTTTAAATTTAATTATAGAAGAAAATTTGGGTATTTTCACATAAGTTTGTTTCTTGTCTTTTCGAGCTTAACTCTTGTCTTAAACAACTTGAACTTATAACTTTGAATTCTTATCCTCAACATTAGGGTTTTAATATACGCTTGTGTGGTTCCCACTCTATCCATGCCTCGGGCTCGAAAAGGTTAAACGATAGGGTCGGTTATTCTTATCGAAATTAGGGTCAAGATTTCGTTTCTTTTGAGATATTCTTTCTTTTTTATTCGTATCTTGATTTTGAGTTATTACAATCTACCCTCCTTCAAGAAATTTCATCCTCAAAATTTATATACCTTGCTTGAAGAGACGTGGATATTTCTCATGATAAGGCTTTAAAGCCACCGTTTAAACTAATAACTTCTAACACACGATCCTATTCAACAATTCAAAAGGTCATTATATGCTAACACTCACCCTTAAAAGGAACAACAACTCAATGCCTTTGAAGACCAACCTTCACTCTTATCGGGTTTCGCACAATACCTTTGTAGGACTTACACGCACACCCTTACCGGGCTTACACACACCTTCACAGGGAAAAATGCTTTTAGATTAATCATACCCTTCCATTGTGGTATCCTTAAGAACACAGTCCGCCACAAATTTCAGGTCGCATCTTTGATTATCTGCATAACTCTTCTGACTATCTTGCGATTGCTTCAATCTCTCTCGAATCAACTTAATCTTATCAGTGGTAATTTGAACTATCTTGGGTCCAAGCAACATCCTCTCTCTGACTTCTTTCCCACTAATTGGGCTTCAACATTTCCTGTCGTACAATGCTTCATAAGGGGCCATCCCTATAGTTGACTGAAAACTATTGTTATATGCGAACTCGATCAACGGCAAATGTTCCTCACAGCTTCCAGCAAAGTCTAAAACGCATGCTCTAAGCATTTCTTCTAAGGTCTGAATTATCCTCTCGGATTGACCGCCAGTCTACTGATGGAAACCCGTGCTAAACTTTAAAGTAGTCCCCAATGCTTCTTGTAAGCTTGGCCAAAACCAAGATGTAAAACGTAGGTCTCTCTCTGACACTATAGAAACTGGTACTTCGTGTAGCTTAACGATCTCAACAATATGAAGCTGTGCAAATCGATCCATAGAAAACGTCATCTTTATTGGTAGGTAGTGAGCTGATTTCGTCAACCTATCCACAATTACCCTAATAACATCATTCCCCTTGGGTGTTCGAGGGAGTCTAGTTACGAAATCCATGGTAATATGTTCCCACTTCCACTCGGGTCCAGTTAACGTTTGTAGTAATCCTACCGGCTTCTGGTGTTCAATTTTAACTTGCTGGCATACGAAACATCTTGTCACGAAATTCGCTACGTCCTTCTACATCCCATTCCACCAGTATCTTTCCTTTAAGTCTCTATACAACTTCGTATCTCCCGGGTGCATGGTGTATGTTGAGTTATGCGCTTCATCTAAGATCTGCCTCCTCAACTCCCCATTATTAGGCACATACAATCTGTGACCGAACCACAATACGTCATCTGGAACTTCAAATTTTGTCTTCCTTTTAGCTGCTGCTTTCGCCCTTATCTTGTCCACTTGGTTATCCGCCAATTAAGCTGCTCGAATTTAATCTAATAAGGATTGTCTTATGCCCATAGTTGCTAATAGGCATGCATTCCTTCCTATGGCAAGATGGGTTCTAAGCATTCGCATTTCAGAAAAAGTACTGGCTCGTACAGCTCGTAGATATGCTATTTTTTCCAATGATTTTTGGCTTAGGGCATCTGCCACGACGTTTGCCTTCCCCGAATGATAGTGAATCATATAGTTATAATCCTTAATTAACTCCATCCATCTCCTTTGCCTCAAGTTCAGCTATTTCTGGGTGAAAATATACTTCAAGCTCTAATATTCCGTAAAGATCTCACAAGGGACGCCGTACAAATATTGTCTCCATATCTTGAGCGCGAAAACGATTGCAACTAACTCTAGATCGTGGGTAGGGTAATTCTTCTCATATGATTTTAATTATATAACCTTCCAGTGTTGCATCAATACGCAACCTAAACCTTGGTGTGAAAGCTCTCGTTGGCTGACAGAAGAGTAAGTACAAGTGTTGACACCAATTTGAACTTCAACTCTTGAAAACTTAGTTTGCATCCGTTGGACCATTCAAACTTGACATTATTCTGAGTTAACCAAGTCAAGGGCTTTGCAATCAGGGAAAAGTCCCGAATAAAATGTCGGTAATAACCAGCTAATCCCAAAAAGCTTCGTATCTCAGTCACGCTAGTTGGTTTTTTCCAATTGACTACCGCTTCCACATTCATTGGGTCCACTTGTATTCCCCTTCCAGATATAACATACCCAGCTACACCACTCGATCCAACCAAAACTCTCACTTTTCGAATTTTTGCATACAACTAGTGCTTCCTTGAGATCTGCAAAGAAATCTTCAAGTATTCCCTATGTTCCTCCTCACTCCAAGAGTATACCTGAATGTCGTATTCAAACACAATTACAAATTGGTCTAGAAAGCTTCTAAACACCAAATCCATTAGGTCCATAAACACAGCAGGCTCATTCATTTGCCTGAGAGGCATCACCACAAATTCATAATACCCGTATCGAGTCCTAAAGGTAGTCTTGGGTACACCTAACTCTTGTACTTCCAATTGATGGTATCCTGTCCTCAAGTCTATTTTCAAGAACACTCTGGCTCCTTGCAGCTGGTTGAACAGGTTGTCTACCCTAAGCAAAGGATGCCTGTTCTTAACGATCACTTTATTCAATTGTCGATAGTCCATACACATCCTTAGTGTCTTATCCTTCTTTTTCACGAACAGTATAGGTGCTCTCCATGGTGAGACACTAAGTCGGATGAATCCTTTTTCTAATAACTCTTGTAATTGTTCATTCAACTCTATTAGCTCAGCAGGTGACATTCTATTGGGAGGAATAGATATGGATGCTGTGCCTGGGTAGAGAATGACTGTAAACTCTACTTCTTGGTCTGGGGTAATCCTGGTAATCATCTGGAAAAACGTCTAGAAACTTACAAATCACCGGTACCTCCGAAAGCTTCTTTTCTTTCATCTATATATCTATCACATGTGTCAAAAACCCCTGGCAACCCCTCTTCAACATCTTCGAAGCCTTAATGGATGACACAATACGGATAGGTGTTCTACTCTTATCCCCTTAGAAAACTAACTCCTCTTTCCCGAGTATCCTAAAGATTACTCTTTTCCTAACACAATCCAGCGACACATGGTAGGATGACAACCTGTCCATCTCAAAAATCAAATCAAACTCAGACATAACCAAAAGCATCAAATCTACCATCATCTCCCTATCTTCTATCTTCAACACACAATCTTTACACACACTTTTAATGGTCACTCTAGCCTTATAACCATCAAGACTAATACCATCACTTGAACCTAATGCGTTACTAGGGAGAAACATACCACATAGACTAAACGCTCCGTAGGTATATTCTTACCCATACGAACCTAATCTCAACCCTCGTCGTGACACAATATACATTCGCATCTTTCCGTCACATACGTACCACTTACCCAACAATCCTTTAACTGAACAGTACTAACTCCTGAATCTAAAATCTCTTACCATCATCACTCAATCCCTTCACACATTCTCTCTCACACAACGTAACAAAGAACCACTTTCGCACATTAACTATTTCATCTTACCCACATTTTACCAGGACACTCGATTCACTCAATGCCAATTACAAAATTCATACCCATTATTTGGTATAGTTTCACTTACGCTTCCACTATTCTCACCCAAACACTTATTCCTCCTCCGTACTCACACTAAATTGCTTCGCAACTCCACCAGAAATAGTAGAATTATATCACCTTTCAACTTCTCATACATAGAGTCCACACATTCCCATGAGAAAATTTCTTCTTTATACAAGAAACATTTATGCACTAATCTAAACAAGTTTGTCCTAACGGGTCACATCACAAAAGGTTTTTAAAAACAACTTTTTTGCGACTCACACCGATACCACAACCAAAACCAAATACCAACTCCATGCTAGTTACACAGTCTAGATGTCAAATGAATATAAATCGATACTTAAGAACTTACCACATGAACAACTCAGTCTATTTAAAATGCACACTCCACCGCTCAACTAATTTTCAGCGTTAGCAAGACTAACTATTTCCACAAACTCTGTAGTACCCAAATCTTTGAATTGTTTAACTAAAGAGTTACCGGTCCTTCTAGCCTGCATTGCAATTCATCTTGCACTATGTTCACTAGTCTTGCATAGTTGTTCATCTCGAGAACCGTCATCCTTGTTCTAATCTGAAAACTTAATCCCTTCTTAAACCTTCTACACCTTGTCTCCTCATCAAGTATAAGTTAGGTGGCATATTGTGACAACTCTGTAAACTTCATCTCGAATTTTTCCACAGTCATTCTTCCTTGTTCCAGGTTGATGGATTCTTGCTCTTTCTCATGCTAGTAGTTTATGGGCTAGTATTGCTCATCGAACGCTTTCTCAAAACGATCACAAGTAATTCTCTGGGGTACGGGAGGTTCAACTCCTGGCACCAGCATTTTGAGTAATCGTTCCATGGCTTCCCACCAGTGGTAAGCTTCTACCCTAAACATAAATGCTACGAGGTCAATCCTATTATTTGCATCTACCCCCAACTTATCCAGAATACGCACGGTATCCTTCAACAAGTTTTCTGCTTCTACGGGGCTAAGGGTTTCTGTGAACTCTTTTGCACCCAGATCCTTAAATTGTTTGATTAAAGAGTTACTGTTCCTCTCAGCTTGCATTGTGATCTAACTCGCATTCTATTCGGTCAGTCTTATGATCGCCTCCAACATCATAGCAGTTAGGTCAGGTTCTATCGGTCCCACTTGCGAAGATTCTTCTTACTGTGCCTCATTATACTGGTTCAGGTAAAATGATGCTTTGTTCGAGTTTCTCCATGCTCCTTCCTATCGTAGGAAAGCTATGACTTAGGGCTCGACACAGGAGTCCAACTTATAGACATAAGGATAAGAACAAACTGTCTTTGAAAGGCTTTAATTACACAAGGTTCGTCCCCCTTAATCTAATAACCCACTTAAACTTCGCAAAATGACAACACAAGGCCCCTCCCAGGTTATCTCCCCAATCTGATAACTTGCTTAGACTTCCAATTAGAACCCTGTGTCTGCAAAACGTGTTTCCCAAATGGACCTAAAAGTCAGTCAGTCAGATGCCCGAAGGCAAAGGTATGGCAATCCCAGGCCTAAACCACTCTTCTCAACAAACCGCGAGACGATGAACTTAACCTACGGTCCACCACAGACCACACTCTAACAAGTCTACAGAACCTATAACCTAGAGCTCTGATACCAAAATATATCACCCCACTCCCGCAAGGCGCCAAACCCGTACAAAAGAATGTGATCCTGTTGCCGCTAATCGGCGACCAAAGAGAAAGACAAGGGATAAAGATATTAAGAGACTAAATAAGAATTTCTAAGCAACCACAACACCTTAATGTCAAAAGAGGTATTCATGAGTCACTAGGAATTCGCCATCCCAAGGGCATACATTACTTCTAAAACATCAAAAACTTTCAGGGTCTTATACATGAAGCTCTGCCAAAACTAAAAACTAAACAAAAGAAAACTTAACCAAAACGATTCCCAACACAAAAATCAAAACTACTCGACAACGCCTATGGTGGACCAACTCCTACCCGTTTCTGGTATCTACAACCACAGAGGTTAAAAGAGAGCGCACTTAGCAATATCATGAACAAAAAAGAAAGTTACTTAGTTAAGGATAACTAAAAAATCTTTCTAAAAATATTTCATCACATTTTTTCGAAAATATAAAAACTGATGCATTTGCTTGAACGTGAAAATATCACAGATTATATACAACCTTCTCAGTATTGCAAATAGAAATATGTTTTTACGCTAAACTGCAACAAATTTAAAATGTATGACCACTTTCTCAAATTTAAACTCATACCCCAACAGTGTCCAAGTAGTCATCAACCTCACGACCGGGAGTTTTGACGATACCATAACCTTAATTCGCAATACACGGATAGCGGCATGATGGAATGAGGGCCACTCTCTACCAAGCACGAGTAGTATGTGTTAAAGCCTGGGACTCAACCCAAAAGCCTTAAAGGCAAAAACACCTGCATAACGGGAAACCTCACCTATAGGGACAAATGAAAAACCCATAGTTGGGTAACCTCCCTCGATAAAGGGCTGAAAATCCTTGAAACTTGGCACTTTGGAACAACCACACAACATTAGCCATACTTTTATATTAACATCATGCTAGCTCAAAATATCATGGATAACACACTTGAATTAAAAACATCATGGCTTTTAAAAACAACAGGTTCAAATGATATTAGCATTAAAAAGAAATAGAACCTTAAAAGACAAAAAAAATAAAACTATATTACAAGAAAAATAAAGGAAAAGCCATATTAGCATTAAATTAAAAATTAAATAATATTAAAAGAAAAAGAAACAAGATATTAATGAAGAAAATGCTAAATTAACATTAAATGAAAAATTAGCATTAAATGGGTGTTGTAGTAACCTAGTACATTTTTTAATTGATTAATTATTATTTTTTTCCATAATTAAAATTTCTGGGGACAATTGATGATTAATTGTAAGACCCTGACCCGTTCTTTTTCGGCGTTTTTCAACGCGCGTTTCGTGTTTTTGTTATAGCATGTTTTAAATGCTTTTAGATGCATGATCGGAGTTAGATATGCATGTGAGGTAGGTTCCCGGGACCGTGGGATATTGCGGTGCAAATTTCAAAAAATTTAAAAAACAAGATATTTTTTAGTCATATAAATATCTGGAATTAGATATTTTCAAAAGATATTTTCAAAACTTCTCAGCTAAGTTTTTTTTTCTCTCTACCTTCTTTCTAACTTCTCGGGGGCCCGGGGCTCAGTTTTCGACGATCCAACAGCGGATCCTTACTATTGGCACGGTAGGCTACGCGTTCATCTAGACATAATTTCATTCCGACAAAACTCGATTTTGCATGTGGTTCGAGACGTCTAGTTTTTAACTCACCGAGGTAGGATCCTAGACTCTCATGTAGCGTGTGTACTTTTACCCGTTAGAAATGCATAAAAATTGATTTATGTTTTGAAAAACTGAGTTTTGGATTGAAAATGGGGTTTTGTGTTGTTTCGGTTGGATGGAACCGGGTTTTGAGGTTTTCCGTTCGGTGGTCTTTGGTGGTTTGAGCTCGTGTGTGTTCGTGGGTGTTAAATATATGCAAATCTGTAGGTTTGTGAGTGTTTTGAAGCATCATAGTGGGTGTTGGAGAGTTTGGGGGTTTAGAACACCAAGAACAGGAAAATCTGAATTTTTCTCAGGTGGTAGCTCGCTCTAGCACCCGATGTTCGCTCGAGCGCACTAGCTACGCAGGGCTGTTTTGTTTTGGTGTTATTTCTCTCATTCGAACTCAGAATTAGGTCGTTCTTGTACTCAAATTGAAGCCCCAGAAGTCGTCTTTCCAATATGAGCTCTCTCACAACAAAATTCTTTTTGTAGAAAATGTTATGACCAAAAGAGTGCGGATATGTCAAGATTTCAAAACAATTTTTCACCCATTTTTGGCCGAACGTTTGGGAAAGGTTGTTTTTCGTCCTTGTTTCCCCTTTTTATCAAGTATCTTGTTTCTTGGGGTGTCGTGGGTTTATGTTGGGCGCGTGTGGGCGTTGGGGGTTCATGTTGGGTGCGTGTGGGCATCATGGGTTGTGTAGGGCGCGTGTAAGTGTTGTGGGCTTGTGTTGGGCGTGTGTGGGCATCGTGAGTTGTGTTAGGCACTTGTGGGCGTCGTGGGTTCATGTTTGCCGTGTTGGGCGTGTGTGGGTCCATGATGGGCGTGTGTTAGTCTGTGTTATGATGTGTTAGTGGTTGGATCCTTGGTTTCCAACGGTACTCCGTTGATTGATTATGGGATTAGTTTACTGAAATACTGTTGGATTCTTTTTGGGGTTTTGTTGGTTGTGTTGTGGCTTCGGGGGTCGTGCCGTGGCCTCTGGAGTTTGTTAGGTGCCGTCCTAGGGGGTGACATGCATGGTAAGATGCGGGTTTTTGGTGCACGTTGTGCTTGTGGTGGTTTGTGCATTGTTACGTGCGGGGGTTTAGTTTTGTTTCTTGGTTTATGTTTCCTCCCAGCGTTGTCCGCTGGAGCAGTGGTTGTGTGCTCGAGTGGGTTGGTGACCGAGAGTTGGGACGATGGGTGACCTCTCGAGTGGTGGTTGTTCGCTCGAGCGGGGTTGTGGTAGTGTGCTATGTTGGTATGGGACCGCTCGAGCGTTGGTTTTGCGCTCGAGCGCGTGAGTGGTGTTGGCCTTCGGGTTAGGCTTGGTTTTGTGAGTTGTTGGCTATCCATGTGAGTGGATGTCAGGTTGTTTGACGGGTGGCGTCATGAGGTGAAGTTATATATGGCTATGTGCATTTATAACTCTAGTTTATTTAAATGCAGATTATGTAAGTGAATTACATGGCTTAATGTCGTTATGTGTAACGTGGTTTATACTTTAAAATGCAGAGTTTTGTAGGCATGTATGTGTGGGTTATGAGAAATGGATGCATGTGGTGCATGTTGCATGAGTTGCAAGTGTTGTGTTAGTCGCGTGTGTAACATGCGACGTGGTTTGTGAAACGTAGTGATAGTACGTCGTTTTATGCATTAAATCTTGGTTTAGGTTTGCATATCTATATGGAATGGGATAGATGAACTTGTGGTTCTGTGAATGTTAACCCTGGTGAACAATGTACAGGTGTGCATGTGTATGTGTGCGCTCTGTTGGCTGAAACAAGGTCCTGACGAGGCACTGTCGGCTGAAATGAAGTCCTGACGAGGCACTGGTACGGGGTGTGTGTGTGTGCGCTCTGTCGGCTGAAACGAGGTCCTGACGAGGCACTTGTGTGCGTGATATCTAAAGGGTTGAAACGAGACTCTAAAGAGACACGTGGGCATGTAATGCTTATCGGGAAGGATAAACCAATCTTTTAAAGGAAAATGTATTAACGGCCTACCGGAGTCGAAATACAAGAATCATTTTCAGGACTCTTGTGCGTCAAAGAAAAAACGTCTTTATCCTCGCTTTACCGTTGCTTGTGAAAATTGTTTTTTGGCTCTGGTGAGTCATGATCTAAAACTATTTTTAAATTATTTTAAAGGCTTGAAAGAGAGTCAAAAACTGCACCTCGTTTTCCTAGCATGTTTGGCTTATTTGCATGTGTTGTCTTGTATCTGCTGAGCTTTGGCTCACGGTGTGGGATTTGATTTTCTTCAGGTACCGGTCACACAGGTTGATCTAGAGGTGCCGAAGGAGGTGGAAGTGTGTAGTCTTCCTTTTTGCTAGTTTTGTTACATGTGTGTTGTAATATGTTTTTTGGCGTTGGAGTCGTGTAATGTAAGCCGTTTGGCGATTATATACAATGCATGTATGGTTTATCTTGAGAGTGTTCTCGGTTGGGTTTTGTATGTGGTTGTTACGGGTGTTCACATGACCCGGAGTTTAGGGCGTGACAACTTGGTATCAGAGCTCTGGGTTCGAATACCTAGGGCCATGCAAAAAGGTTGCATCACCGTGTGAGGTTGATTACGTGTGTTTGATTGCATGTGTTTAGATGTTTTGATAACATGAATGTGATAGCATGCGGGTTATACATGACTGATGTGTATATGTGAACATGGGAGTTGAACTGTGGGATTGATTAGTCCTGCCTTTGGGCGTTTGGATTAACAAACTTGGGAGCCAAGTTAGAAACACGTTTAGCTAACTTGATTTCTTGTAGGGAATCTGAGTAGGTTATCCAGATTGACGTGTCATTCTTGTTGATTCTCCTCGGTATGTGGGTTTTGTTTAGCATGAACCTACGTGGCTATGTGTTAGCATGCTTATGTGGTTAGCGTTTATGTTCATGCGATGTGATGCGTCTTATGTTCTATCTTTCTTTTCATATCGACGCGATGTTTGTGCAGAGAGGGTGAGGCCGTGTTCGAGGCTGTGACCATGGGTTTGGAGTTGGTGGTGGACTCTGTGGGTGGTGTGCTGTGTTGAGACAACGGTTGGTGAGGATGTGAGATTGGGGTGAGTTGTAGATCCCATGTCTTTGAGATGTTGGCCGTTGTTTAGGATGCCTGACCTTGTTTGATTACATCCTAGGAATGGTTTGGCTGACCATCTCATATGTCGTGTCGATTGTGATCGACGGTTTGTTCTCTTTTGACCTTGTAGTGAATTTCGGGGGTAAAATTCCTTTAAGGGGGGTAGAGTTGTGACACCCGGACCCATTTTGTTTGGTTGTTTTTCAACACGCGTTTCATATTTTCGTTGTAGCATGTTTTAAATGCTTTTAGATGCATGATCGGGGTTAGATATGCATGCGGGGTAGGTTCTCGGGGTCGTGGGACATTGCGGTGCGAATTTCAAAAAATTTCAAAAAAAAAATATTTTGGAGGCATATAAATATCTAGAGTTAGATATTTTCAAAAGATATTTTTAAATCTTCTCAGCTAAGTTTTGTTTTTCTCTTTGCCTTCTCTCTAACTTCTAGGGGCCCGAGGCTCGATTTTCGACGATCCAACAGTGCATCCTTGCTATTGGCACAGTGGGCTACGCGTTCATCCGAATAGAATTTTATTTTGACGAAGCTCAATTTTTCACGTGGTTCGAGGCGTCGAGTTTTTAACTCACCGACGTAGGATCCTAGACTCTCATGTCTTATAAGGGTGCTACGTGTAATTGTGTGTGTTTTTACCAATTAGAAATACATAAAAAATTGATTTATGTTTTGAAAAACTGAGTTTTGGCTTGAAAATGGGGTTTTGTGTCATTTCGGTTGGATGGAATCGGGTTTTGAGGTTTTTCGTTCGGTGGTCTTTGGTGGTTTGAGCTCGTGTGTGTACGTAGGTGTTAAATATATGCGAATCGGTAGGTTTGTGAGTGTTTTGAAGCATCATAGTGGGTGTTGAAAAGTTTGGGGGCTTAGAACACCAAGAACAGGAAAATCTGGGGTTTTCTCAAGTGGTAGCTTGCTTGAGCGCCCGATGTCAGCTCAAGCGGACAGGTTGCATTGGGCTATTTTGTTTTTATGTTATCTCTCTCATTCAGAATCAAAATTGGGCCGTTCTTGTACTCAAATCGAAGCCCCATAAGTCTTCTTTTCAATGACACCTCTCTCACAAGAAAATTCTTTTTGTAGAAAAAGTTATGACCAAAAAAGTGAGGGTATGTCAAGGTTTTCAAACCATTTTTCACCCATTTTCGGCCGAACGTTTGGGAAAGGTTGTTTTTCATCCTTGTTGCCCTTTTTATCAAGTTTCTTGTTTCATGGGGCGTTGTGGGTTTATGTTGGGCGCGTGTGGGCGTTGTGGGTTCATGTTGTGTGTGTGTGGGCATCGTGGGTTGGGTAGAGTGCGTGTGAGTGTTGTGGGCTTGTGTTGCGCCCGTGTGGGCGTCGTGAGTTATGTTGGGCGTGTGTGGGCGTCGTGGGTTCATGTTTGCCGTGTTGGGCATGTGTGGGTCCATGATGGGCGTGTGTTAGTCAGTGTTATGATGTGTTAGTGGTTGGATCCTTGGTTTCCAATTGGTTTCCAACGGTACTCCGTTGATTGATTATGGGATTAGTTTACTAAAATACTGTTGGATTCTTTTTGGACTTTTATTGGTTGTGTTGTGGCTTCGGGGGTCGTGCCGTGGCCTCGGGAGTTTGTTAGGTGCTGTCCTAAGGGGTGACATGCATGGTTAGATGCGGGTTTTTGGTGCACGTTGTGCTTGTGGTGGTTTGTGCATCGTTACGTGCGGGGGTTTGGTTTTGTTTCTTGGATTTGGTTTCCTCTCAGCGTTGACTGCTCGAGCGGTGGTTGTGCGCTCGAGCGGGCTGGTGGCCGAGAGTTGGGTCGGTGGGTGACCGCTTGTGTGGTGGTTGTGTGCTCGAGCAGGGTTATGGCAGTGTGCTATGTTGGTAGGGGACCGCTTGAGCAGTGGTTGTGCGCTCGAGCGCTTGAGTGGTGTTGGCCTTCGGGTTAGGCTTAGATTTGTGAGTTGTTGGCTCTCCATGTGAGTGGATATCGGGTTGTTTGATGGTAGGCGTCATGAAGTAAAGTTATATATGGCTTTGTGCATTTATAACTCTAGTATATTTATATACGGATTATGTAAGTGGATTACATGGCCTGATGTCATTATGTGTAACGTGGTTTGTGCTTTAAAACGTAGAGTTTTATTGGCATGTATGTGTAGGTTATGAGAAACGGATGCATGTGGTGCATGTTGCATGAGTTGCAAGTGTTGTGTGAGTCGCGTGTGTAGCATGTGATGTGATTTGTAAAACATAGTAATAGTACGTGGTTTTATGCATTAAATCCTGGTTTAGGGTTTCTTATGTATATGGAATGGGATACATGAACTTGTGGTTCTGTGAATGTTAACCCTGGTTAACAATGCACGGGTGTGCATGTGTATGTGTGCGCTCTGTCGACTAAAACGAGGTCCTAACGAGGCATGAGTGTGTGTGCGTTCTGTCGGCTGAAACGAGATCCTGACAAGGCACTGGTATGGGTGTGTGTGTGTGTGCGCTCTGTCGGCTGAAACGAGATCCTAACGAGGCACTTGTGTGCGTGATATCTGAAGGGTTGAAACGAGACTCTAAAGAGACACGTGGGCATGTATTGCATGTAATGCATATCGGGACGGATAGACCAATCTTTTAAAGGAAAATGTATTAACGGCTTGCGGGAGTCAAAATACAAGAATCGTTTTCAGGGCTCTTGTGAGTAAAATAAAATAGTCATTATCCTCGCTTTCCCGTTGCTTGTGAAAATTGTTTTCAGGCTCTGGTGAGTCGTGATCAAAAATTGTTTTCAATTTGTTTTAATGGCATGGAAGAGAGTCAAAAACTGCACCTCATTTTTCTAGCATGTTTAGCTTATATTGCATGTGTTGTCTTGTATCTGCTGCGCTTTGGCTCACGGTGTGGGATTTGATTTTCTTTAGGTACCGGTCATGCAAGTTGATCTGGAGGTGCCAGAGGAGTTGGAAGAGTGTAGTCTTCTTTTTTGCTACTTTTGTTATATTTCTGTTGTAACATGTTTTTCGGCGTTAGAGCCGTGTAATGTAAGTCGTTTGGCGATTATATACAATGCATGTACAGTTTATCTTGAGAGTGTGTTCTCGATTGGGTTTTGTATGTGGTTGTTATGGTTGTTCACGTGACCCGGAGTTTGGGACGTGACAACTTGGTATCAGAGCTCTGGGTTTGAGTACCTAGAGCCATGGGAAGTGGTTGAATCACCGTGTGAGGTTGATTGCGTGTGTTTGAATGCATGTGTTTAGATGTTTTGATAACATGAACGTGACAGCATGCAGGTTATACGTGACTGATGTGTATATGTGAGCATGGGGGTTGAACTGTGGGATTGAGTAGTCTTGCCTTTGGGCTTTTGGATTGTTGGGAATGTATACTGAAAAGTCATGCTTTTTATATATTTTATTCTGGATCCATGGCATATTAATGAGAAACATTTGAGATAGTTTTGCATTATGGTTTCATATTTACATTTGTGATGTTTGAATGCATAGTCTGTATATTCTATCCAGTATTTAACTGGTGCGTGCTGCACGGAAGATCGGATCAAACGTTCTGAAAGATTATATAGGTAGGCTCACAATCGTAATGGACCCAGACATTCCATTGGTACGATTGTAGTACATCGTTATAGTAGCTGGTCTTCGCTAGGTCGAACGGATCGAATTCAGGTTTTTGAAATTCGATATTTGAGCTCGATGTGTTAGTACACTTGCAATGTATTGAGCGGGATCAATGGGATAATCGATTCTATACTGACTATATGAATTGATCCACATCCCGTATTATCATGTATTGCACGAA
>JAUMHN010413827.1:0-14056 GCA_032360265.1 Heliamphora ciliata
GTACCAAAAAGGTTTTCGGTTGGGTATTTGCTTCACTTAAACCTTTATGCCCCGAGGGAGATTTTAACTTGGTTTATCCCTCTTTTAAAAAAAAAGTAAAATTCTTGACTCAAAGCATGTTAAAGGAAGTGAAAATTCTTTTATGTATTAAAGATAAAAAAATTTTGGCTTGAAAATGAATTAGGAGCGTGATCTATTGATAGACTGCTCGAGTGGTTTATCGGGTGGTCTTTTAGCACTCTCGGTTCTTTGGTGCAGGTGAGAGACCGCTCGAGCGGTCTTCTGACGGATCGAGCGGTCTGGGACCTTTTTCAAATTTTTGATGTCTTGCTTAAAGGTTTGGATCTTGGGTACCTTGGCCCTACTTTCCTAAAATACTTGTTTTTTTTTACATTGATTAAACCCTCGGTTGGGCCCCTTTGAAAGATTTTAAACTTGTTGTTACCTTGAAAAGAAAAAGAATAATAATAATAATGATAATAATAATAAACTAAACTCAGACGAGTTTGGGATATGAAGTGGGGTAGTTGTGGTGAGGCATAGATAGAAAGATTAAATGAATTTTAAATTTATTTGTATATATCTAAGATGGGTGCTCCCTTTTCAATTGAGATACATACTAATGAATTTAATCTTATGTTGAAGCATGATGACATTGCTTAATAATATGAGAATTATGAGGATTTGTATGTTGAAGTAATGATGCATGATGCATGAGATATGAAAGACAATTTGAAATACTCCAACAGAACGTGGTTTTACAATAAAGAACAAATTGTTGAAATGTGGGATATGCATTAATGAGGGGCTGCAGTCATGCGGTGAAAGCCCGCGAAAGTTCCTGCATAATGAGGGGCCGCGGTCCTGCGGTGAAAGCCCGCGAAAGTTTACATTCAAAGATTAAATGTGAAAACTAAACACTTGATTTCAATGAACAGTATAGGTTGATGTGAATTAAGTTGGTCTGGCAGGTCCGCGGTGAAAGACCGAAAACTTGCGCAAGATTGGGATCACATGCCCACGGGTTAGCCCCTGAAATGTGGTGTTGTGTCGTGGTGAGTTAAAGAGCTATCTATTACCCAATGACTTCGCATAGCCTATTGGGGGAATAGGGAGGGGTTTCTATAAGCTGCGCCCGACGCTGGTTCATTGTTGTGGTACAGTTTTTGTGATAAATCGGGTAATAAAAATGTGATTTGATTTTTGTGAAAAATTGGGTATCGAGAATAAATGTGAAAGAAAGGAATATGTGGAAAAAGGTTACATGAATGAATAACTTGGCGTGCGTGGAAATAAATAGTAAATTTATGGAACTTATATCTTTATTCAGGTTGCACTTATCACACCTCACAAATCATGCTTAGTATAGAGTTAGTTTTTATCTTATGAGTTTCGGCTCATGTATGTATACAACACCATTTCAGGTTTCAAGGATCTGGGACAATACCACGATAGAGGATGCATGTGGGGAAAAGGCTACGAGGAAGAGTTAATAGTTTTTTGTATTTATATTATAATTGTACAGAAAGTGAAGTGAATAATTGTAATAATACCAGTGTTGTAAATGAACTCTTGAAAGTTGAAAATTTTGTTTAGCATTTGTGGCACATGTGTATATCGTGAGAATAAAATGTTTTATTTATGATTCCTTAAAGGAAATAAAGTGGTGTTATTAATAAAGTCATTGTTGATAGCTTTCATGTGGGATAATTTGGGTTGTGTCCATGGGTTCCCAGGGTTCGGGCTGTTACAAGAAAAGATAGGAAATTTCTCTAAATAAGGTGATCATATCTTTTAAAACACAACCCCCAAAAAGTCAATTTATAACCCAAAAGGTAGTTTAAACATATTTAGAAAAAATCCCGTTCAAAAAAAAATTTCAATGAAAAACCACCTTGCGTAGTCCGCTCGAGCGGGTCCTCCACCACTCGAGCTATGAGGCACTCGAGAGCATCATGGCCAAAAATCTAAAAAAAATTCTAAAAGTGAGGAAAACATTTGTTTATCAAAAGTCTCAAACATGCTTTTTGAGTGGCTCCAACATAAGGTAAAGCATGCATTTGGAAGGGAAACAACTCTGTTTAACCCAAAAACTAAAAATTTCAACATTTGAAACCATAATATTTCATCAAAAAAAATCAAGAAATTCAATCCAAAGTACAAGTCCAATGCCCTTATATGCATACAAAATATGTGAACAGGACCTGTCATGCCCCGAACTCTGGGGACCCGTGACCCAAACCCAAACTGACATGCATATAAAGTAATCAACGAAAAACTTTTATTTCATCGTAGGTTGAGTTCAAACATATATATAAAAAAATTTTCTTTAAACAACTGTATTCTCGTACATATCAAATTCCATACAAAAACTTTGAGTTTTCAAGAGTTCATAAATCATTACAAACATCCACTTAAGATTTTATACAATTGTATTACAAAATACAAAGATACTCTAAATCTTCCTTCTAGTCTTTCCTCAAACTGCATCCCTTGCCATGGTATCGCCCCTGGTCATCAAAACCTGAAATTGTTTGGTAAATATACATAAGCCGAAACTCGTAGGATAAAGATTAAGTAACATGAAATACATGATTTGTGAGGTGTGATGGGTGTAACCAAAGTAAAAAATACAAATTTTATCAATTTATTATCCGTTCACACGCACACACCCACTCACACCAATTTATCCCATTCACTCATTATAATGTCAATTCTTTATTTCATATTTCTCATTCACTAAGCCCTTTTTCAAAAACATTTAGTTCTTTTCAATTATCCATTTTTCTTTCTCAAAACTCGATTTCTCACAAATCGTATCACCAGTAATGAGCCGTGTCGGGTGCAGCTTATAGAAATCCCTCCCTAGTAGTTCTCAATAGGCTATACGAAGCCATTGGGTAATAGATATCTCTATAACTCACCATGACATAACACCACATTTTGGAAGCTAATCCGTGGGCATGTGGTCCCCATCTTGCGCAAGTTTTCGGTCTTTCACCGCAGAACCGCTAGCCCAACTTAATCCACATCAATCCATACAGTTCATTATTTGTTCCTTTTCACAATATCTGGGAGTCCAACCCACAACCAGTTCCTCTCCTAATCATTTTCACACATTCTCGTTTCAATTCCAATTTCAACCTTTCCATTTCATTGTCAAGTCACATTCGGTTTTAGTATTCAATTTCTCTTTTCAAATCAAATGAATCATAAACTCCAATACACAACCTTTCATGAATCATATTTCCATTTCTTTCATTAATTTCATGAAGCACTAATATCACAAAATTGAATTCATTTGAAATCATGTCATGTGAAGAAAATGGAATGCATCCATCATATGCATATACACCATTTGAAACCCACGTTTCTCTTCTAAATGCTTAGTAATGTCAAAGAATGACCATATTTTATCATAACCCTCAGATACCCATTCTTGTTATTTAAAAACCAATGTTATATGTAGAAAACCTATTTTATCATAAAACCCTGCCAACCGGTACAACACTTACAACCCAATCCAAGTATACTGATATAGGTGTATCCATAACCCATGGGTCAAGAAATTTGATAAAAAGTTCAATGAGGATGAAAAACAACATTATCCAAGGCATTTGGCTAAAAACAGGTGAAAAAACGGTTAAAAAAATTTGACACACCCTCACTATTTTGGTCATAACTTTTTTTATAAAAAGAATTTTATTGTGATAGTGGTTTCATTGGAAATAGGACTTTCAGGGCTTCAATTTGAGTATAAGAACGACCCAATTTGAAGTTCGAATGAGGGAGATACATTGATTTAAAAAAAAATATTTTCCACCAATAAAAAATAGACCGCGGGCTAGACCGCTCGAGCGATTTGTCGAGCGGTCTGGCTTGTAGAAGAAGCCGAGACTATCCCATGACCACCCTCTAGACCGCTTGAGCGGTCCCTCGGGCGGTTCTGCGCTGAAAATTGATCTTTTTATGAAATTTTGAGGCCATCAACTATCGTAAGCCCATTAATCCAACTCATTCATATAATTAACCATACTTTCAACCCAAAAACATTGAATTCAAGCATCATAAACCCTTTTTATTGAATCAATTCCCAAAAATCATGGTTTATCATTTCCCGAAACTCCAATTTTCATGAAAACCCAACTTAACTCACACATAACCCTATCAATCCTTCAAATCATGCATGAAATCTATTATATTTACTCATATATTCAAAATATCAACCCAAATTAATACAAAACTTATGAGATAATCTAAATCCTACCTCAATTAACCTTCAAGCTTGATTTCCATCTTTGGTTGCTTTTCTTGTGGATTAAAGCTTCTCTCCTCCATTGTTAGCACTCAATTTACTTCCAAACTTCTCAAATTTTGAGGGAGGAAGGCTAAGGTTTATGGATTTTGGTAGATTCTCCCATGAAACAAAGAAGAAGAGAAGAAGAGAAGAAGAGATGAAGGTGTCTGGCATGGAAGGGGGGTGAGGGCCCTTGCTCCCTTTTATCTGTCTCTCTCTCTCTCTCTCTCTCTCTCTCTCTCCACTCTTCTAGAATGGCCTAAAGGCCATGTTTGGTTAACCTCTTCTATTTTCTCCTTTTTTCTTTTTAACTTTAGCTCTTATAACCTATTTTCACTCCAACTTAATTGCATTTTAGTCTTAATTTAATTCCACATTTACAACTAAATCTTAATCCCATACTTCAAGAATTTGAATTATCAAGCTATGCTTAATCACAAATTATTGCCATTTATCATCCTGTATCTCTATTACCTTTCACATACCATCAGTTCTTTTATTAATGAACAAAATGTTTTAGCCCCCATACTCAAACATTAATCTTGTCGCTTCCCTTAGCCGAAAACGTGGAAGAACAAAATTAACACATACTAGGCCATTACAAGACCTTAGGGTCTTACAAAGGGTTACTCCTACCAAGAAAAAAATTATCCAAGTTTCAAGAAAGAATTACATCTTTACAATTTCTTTTCTCAAAAGATGATACTAATAAAGGGTAATCCAAGCCACTACTCAAAAAGGGTCTGGCGATCGTCCTCTCAGTCCAAAACCATCTTCCGGCTATCACTTGAAATGTTCTTAAACAACATGAGCTGAAACTCATAAGAAAAGGATTAACAATGAACATATGCTTGACATATGAAGATGGTTATGCGGGATGCACACACAAGTGTAACCGAAAAACACGTCGCTTGTCCCAAATCAAATTCCATACTTCATAGTTTCGGTGAAATTAACTATTATACCCAACCATATTACCATTCCCAATCTGTTCAACACATTTTCACATCCCATCATTCTATCCAATTAAGGTTTCACCAACCCAATTTACTCATCAGCTCATTCAAGTACCAAGACCGGCCGGCGCTTATAGACTCAGACATATTTATCGCCACCAGTCCACGCGAGACCTAAGGGATAAATACCCATTCTATAGCCCGACATAGAGAGCACATATTTTTGATTTTCCTTGAAAACATCGATGGGTGGGCCGCCCAAGAGTACGCTTTTACGGGGATTAACCCGAAGGAAGGGCCTACCTTACATTGTGCAAGTTATCGATCTTTCACCGAGGAGCAACTTATGCCCAAACTTAATCATTCAATTCCACCGCACGGTACTTTAATCATTTAATTGTTCCATTTCATTAACAATTGACACAAGTCCAATCGTCAACCCGGTTCCTCTCGCCTAACCCATATCATTACATGCAATTTTCGATTTTACAATAAAAACCTCAAATTTTCATACCTAACACTAGCATGTGCCACACAATTCATGAGATATAAGTACAATAGGTTATCCCAACTCTCAACTTGCCCAATAATCACATCAATTTCAACAAATGGGTCCCTCAACCCGAAAACCCCTAATTTTCATAGTTTAAACTCAATTTAAAACCCTAGCTCAATATTTTTCAAATTCAACCGTATTTAATGACAACGTAAAGATAAAATCAAGTTAAATCTTCCATAGATCTAAGATTTCACCTTCTTAATATCAAACCCTAACCTAGGGCTTCAAAAACACCAATTTCATGCTTTTATGCTTGTACATTTCAAAATACAACACATATCACATAGATATTCGTGGATAGTCATAGATCCTACCTTTGTGAAGTTTTAGCATCAAGGAAAACACCCTAACAAGCCCTAAACACGTGATCCTCCAAACAAAAGGTGAGAAAAGAGTCTCGAACGCCAAGATCGGGCCTCTAACGGTTGAGCCACCGAGAGAAAAGAAAAAAAACTCACCGAGAGAAGCCAAGAGAGCTCTAACAAGCCTCCAAACCCAAACCCTAACTCCCCCTTTCAGTTATAGAGAGAGAGAGAAGAAAGAAATAAGAAAAAGAGCCCAAATTGCAACATTTAAGGTCTGCTTGTCGACTGTCAGCTCGAGCGGTCTACCCTCTGCTCAAGCGGTCAAAACTGCATAGGAACCACAACCAAAAGCTAAAACTGAACCAAATATGAGCCCAAACACCCCACAACGATGTTCTCCTGTATAACCCCTCACTTAACTATCGTTAGCAAACCTATACAAGCTCGACTACGCAAGATCTACTCTCACAAATGTTTTCACCTGACATAGCATACTCGTTTGTTGTTAATACAAGAAAATAACATGGGACCGAGTCCCTACAACCTCCCCCACTTAGGAGATTTCGTCGCCAAAATCACACATGCATCAAGAGCTAAACAACTCAGGGTAGATCCTACAAACTTTCGAGTCTTGCCTCCACGTGGCTTCTTCAACGTCGTGATGAAGCCATAACACCTTCACATACTGAATGGTTCTTCCTTGTAAGACTTGTTCTTTTGCGACAAGAATCCTCACCTGTCTCTCCTCGTAGGTAACATCGTCCTCTACCCTCAACTCTGTCCAATCCAAAACATGGGATGGGTCCGGCTCATACTTACGCAACATAGATACTTGAAAAACGTTGTGCATGGAGACTAACTGTGGTGGCAAAGCTAGACGATAGGCAACCTCTCCAATCCTATCAAGGATCTCAAATAGCCCGATAAAATGCGCAGATAACTTCCCACTCTTACCAAATCTCATCAAACCCTTTCGTGGCGAGACCTTAAAAAACATATGGTCTCCCACCTCAAACTCTAACGGTTTCCTTCACTTACCTTCATAACTCTTCTGACAATTTTGGGCGGTCACTAAACGCTTACGGATCGCAATGTTTTTTTTTGTAGTTTCATGCACAAGCTCAGACCCTAACGCAGCTATTTCACCAACATTGGTCCAGCAAACGAGTGACCTACAAGGTCTACCATACAATGCCTCATAAGCCATCATCTCAATGCTCGACTGGTAACTATTGTTGTAGGCGAATTCCACCAACAGTAAATGGTCCTCCCATGACCCACGAAAATCTAGTGCACATGCTCGTAACATATCCTCGAGTATCTGAATGGTATGCTATGACTAACCATCTGTCTAGAGGTGAAAAGCAGTACTAAAAAGTAGGCTCATCCCCATAGCTGACTGTAAGCTTTGCCAAAAATGCGATGTGAAACGAGGATCTTGGTTGAAAACAGTAGAAACTGGCACTCCGTAGAGTCTGACAATCTCACTTACATAGAGCTTGCTAAGCTTATCAACTGAATCTGTCATGCGAATAGGTAGAAAATGTGCCGACTTGGTCAATCTGTCTATCACAACCTATATGACATCATGCCTCCTTGGCGACCTCAGAAGGCCCGAAACAAAATCCATAGTGATGTTCTCCCATTTTCACTCTGACACTGGCAACAGTTGCAACTGACCTGCTGGTTTCTGATGCTCGGCCTTCACTTGCTGACAAGTGAGACAACGCGAAACAAAAAGTGCAACGTCTTTCTTCATACCCCTCCACCAAAACAGCCTACGTACGTTATGACACATCTTGGTGCCATTCGGATGCACCACTAGGCGTGAACGATGTAACTCACGGAGCACGTCGTTGCGACACGCTTTTGGCACAAAAATTCTCCCTGCAAACCTCAAGCTCTAATCTGAGTGGATAGCCCACTCCTTGGCATCCATTCCACTCAAGACTCGCTCCCGAAACATCAAACTCTTTGCGTTCGATCGTTGCGCCTCAACAGCACAGTGGACAAGGGTGGGTTGAGAAACCACCGTAAACAAGGTAATATGCTCACTAGACTTTCTTAAGCGAAAATCGTACTCTCTGATCTCCCCGAGCATACTCCACTCCCTAACAGCCACGCGTGCTAACGTGCTCAAAGACTTTTGACTAAGGGTGTCGGCTACTACATTGGCATTACTCGGATGATACTATAGAACAAAATCATAATCTCCCAAGAACTCCATCCATCTCCTCTGGCAAAGGTTCAGATCTTTTTGCGAAAACAAGTACTTCAAAATTTTATGGTCCAAAAGTACTTCAAAGCATTTTCCATACAGGTAGTGTCTCCAGGTCTTTAGAGCAAAGACCATAGCTATGAGTTTCAAATCATGTGTAGGGTAGTTCTTCTCATGAACCTTCAGCTGTCTCGATCCATCGGCCACCTGTAATGCCCCGATTTCCCAATAATAAAGCCCCACGATAAAACGGTAATGAAACCCGAATTTGAGCCAAAACATTTTCTTTTTTTCCATCAAAATTGAAGTAATGAAATCCCCCTTTGACTTGTAAACAAGCCCCCAAAATATAGCTTTTATATCAAAAAGATTCCCATGAGATAACCAACAAATTTTTCTTTTCAAAACCAATTTTCATGAGTGTGCCGCCCAGCGGAGGCCGCTCAAGCGGTGAGATACCCAAGAGCAATTGCCCCAAAATCTAGAAAAATTTCTACGAGCAGGAACAACACCAAAATCTTTTGCACTTTGAATATAGTTTTTATAAACTAAAAACTTGAAGCTAAAACATACACTGAATATGAAAATAACCTCTTTCAACTCAATGACTTGGAAAACCAATGCTTTAACATCATCACATTTTATTCAAATCGAAACACAAGCCCACGTCCTCACATGCATGCAGAATATGAAATCACGACCATAAGGCCTTACAACACAACTTACTGCATCCCGGGAATACATTATCCCAAATATTCAAAACAATAAACAAAAGAATTGTCTATAAACTCACTCCTCAATGATCATGTGATTCTACCCATTGATACGTTATGATCCTCGAGACCGTATATATCAATCCCAGGTCTTCTTCCCGCTAACACCTGAAATGTTGTTACACAACATGAGCCGAGACTCGTAGAAAATAGACTAACAATAAACATGTGCATGATATGCGAGGATGGTTATGCAGGATGCACACGTAAGTTTATGCAAAATCATATCGTTTGTCTCATGATAAATTTCCAATGCATAACCGAGTTTTGTATAAAGGATTATTGTTCCATACTTCTTAGTTTCTATGAAATTAATCATTTTGCCGTTCTTAACCACCCTAACACATTTTTCCATGCTCACTCAACCCAACACATTTTACCATTCTATCACATTCCCTAATTAAGATTTTACCAACCCAATCATTTACAACACACGCACACCCCCCCCCCCCCCACACACTTTGTTGGCATTTCTCATATTCCACAAACTCATGGCTTACAAACATAGGCACCGACGCCAGACGAGCGTATAGACCCACGTAGCATTCCAATCAACTCGGCCACTAGGCTCCACGAAGTAACGGGACATTCTATACGCCGACAGGACTAACGTTCTTTCCCGATTCACTAGCCGGCAGGTAGAGAACCCAATCTGCGTAGTTTTTTAGTCTTTCATCGTGGAGTAACTCGTGCCCAAACTTAAAGGATCTTTAGATCCCAAAATAAACACGCACGAGTCCAACCTAACAATGGTTCCTCTCGTCAAATCCAACACAATTAAGTCATTCACCGCACAACCCGAGTCCAACCGTTAAACCCGGTTCCTCTTGTCAACACCCAACACATACATGGAGTTATTAAAAATGGTACCCAATTTCAATTTCATGAATTTCAAATTATTCGGTCTTAATTAGTTTAAAACCACAAATCAACATCTTTCATCGTTATACTTATCAATTCAATAAATTTATGCAAAATCCCCAACTTGACACCCATATGTTTTCATATTTCGTTGAAATCAATAAACATTTGTACATAATTTGACTAATACAACCCTCAATGGCCCAAAATTTCATTCAATTTTAACATTGAAACCCAACGACCCAAAAATCCCCAATTTTCATGATTTTCACTCAAAACAAACCCTAGCTTTTCCAAAATCACATGTTCATTGTTCCCCAACGGTGATATCAAGATATATCTACTATAAATCATGCAAAAGCTCAAGATCCATCTTCATTTAACATCAAACCCAACCCTAGGGTTGTAAACAAATATGTTCTTCATGCTTTTGAGTGAAACAAACGAAAATACAACACATATACATGCAAAGATCAAGGTTAGTCTAAGATTCTACCTTTTAGACGTTCAAAACTGGAGATTTAAGGCTCTAGCGAGCTCCAATTGCAAGAATCTTCAACCCTAAGGGTGAGAAGGAGCCTCTAACGCCAAACTTGAACCTCCAACGGGCAAATACTCAAGATGGACGGAAGAGATCTTCTTAAGAACGACCAAGAATGCACCAACAACTATCCAAACATAAACCCTAGATCTCACTCCTATGTTAGAGTGGGAAAGAAAAGAAGAGAATATGAGGAGAGAGCCCAAAATGCAATTTCAAAGTCTGTTCGCCGACAGGCTGCTCGAGCGGACCCTTCACCCAAGACTTCTCTGCCACCTGTCCACTTGAGCGGGCTCCCAACTGCTTGAGTGGTCCGCACTGGGTGACGATCCAAACAAAAGATGCCAAAACTGAATCAAAACATAAGCCAAACACCTCACAACGATGTTCTCATGCACTGCTAAACCCATGATCCTTATCATCCATCTTTATATGATTAAAGTTTTAATTCTTTCTCAAAATTAGCACTTTTCCTAAGTCCACCGGAGGTCTCAAAGTAAATTTTAAATAATCCTCAAAATAAAAAGGGAATGGGTCCTTACGCCACCACCTTACCCAGTTGCATTAACACAACTCATCCCCTCGTGCGATCATCGCAATAAATGGCATAATCGAGTCCTCTTTTTGGTACAATCAGAATAGGAGCACTGGTTAACCTTGTCTTCAATGTCTAAAAGGCGAGCTCATAGTTATCTTTCCACAAGAACTTGATTCCTTTTCGTGTAAGGCGAGTCATAAGAGCTGCAAGCCTAGAGAAGTCATTTACAAACGGGCGGTAGTAACCTGTTAATCCCAAGAAGCTTCGTATCTCAAACATATTTTTCGGTCTTTCCCACTCCATTACAACTTCGATCTTAGATGAGTCCACTGCCACCCCATCTCTCGAAACTACGTGCTCCAAAAACTTTACCTCGGGTAACCAAAACTCACATTTATATTATTTGGCATATAATCGATGTTCCTGCAACAATTGCAAGGCAATCCAAAGATTCTCCTCGTGTTCCTCCGATGATGATGAATAAATTAAGATATCGTCCACGAATACTATCACAAATCGATCAAGGTAAGGGTGAAAGATGCGGTTCATAAGGTCCACGAACATTATCGGCCTGTTAGTTAGTCCAAAAGGCATGACCAAGAACTCAAAATGTCCATAACAGGTACGAAAGGTCGTCTTCAGAATGTCTTCCTCCTTGACCCACAACTAATGATAACCCGATCTTAAGTCGATCTTTGAGAAACAACACGAACCTCTCAATTGGTCAAACAAATCGTCAATACAAGGCATTGGATACTTGTTTTTAACAGTCACGTGGTTTAAATTACTATAATCTATACAAAGACGCAATGACCCATCCTTCTTCTTTACAAACAACGTTGGAGCTCCCCAAGGAGACACACTAGGGCAGATGAATCCCTTGTCCAACAACTCTCGGACCTACACTTTCAACTCTCTCAATTCAGCCGGTGCAAAATGGTATGAATGCATAGAAATGAGGGCGGTCCCTGGAATGAGGTCTACGAAAAACTCAACTTCCCACCATGGCAGAAGTTCAAACAAATCACTCAAAAACACGTCTAGAAACTCACAGATAACGGGAGGAAGCTCTCCCCGAGTAGAATCAATCTCACTCACCGACAAGATCGAGAAAAGGTGGCTAATGTTATCACGACTTCACGATCTAAGGGATCTAGGTGCTAAACCGTTGTCTCGATCACCCACAAACTAAAGAGAATCTTGCTCTGGTGTGCAAACAAACACCCGTCGCTGGTCACAATCAATGAAGGCATGAAAAGTGGTCAACCAATCCATCCCCAGGATAATATCAAACGAGGTTATATCGAGCACGATAAAATCAAATACTAAGCGGTGGTCGGCAACCTCCATCTCACAAGCTCTACAGACTTGTTTTAACACGGTAGTCTCATCCATCGGCGTCTCTACACATAAGGCACTACCCAACAAGTCAATCTCAAACCTCAATATAGATGCGAATGTAGATGAGATGAAGGAATGCGATGCTCCGTTGTCAACGAGACCACTGGCCTAATAATAGTACACTAAGAATGTACCTCGTATGATCGAAGGATTGGCTGCAGTATCCGGTACGACAGGTGCCACTAACGTACTAGGCTCTACGTGAGCATAAACTCGCCCTTGGTTTCCCTGATTCTATTCATCGCTGCCCCTAGTCCCTGGCTGCCTCGCTGACTAAGCTGAGGTAGCACCTCCTGCTGTCCTCACTAACTGTATCCCCGAGTGCGTTGCGACTGACCATACCCCAATCACCCCTGCGATGGCTGCACCTGATGTGCTCCAATAGTACCCTGAACACTCCCTCTTTGAGGGCAATCTCGTCGTAAGTGACCCACATGGCCACACTGGAAACATAAAAATGGGATCCTCCCCTGAGTTTGACTTTGGTGCTGCTGCTGTCCTCCCTACAAGTAGTTCCTAGCTCGGTCCCCTAGTTGCTTGCATGTGTAGCTTACCATCTCCTAATGTTCAGAATGCCCTAATGAACCCACAGACAGTGCGAGTGCCAACCGTAGCTGGGGCTGAGACCCCATGGGATAAGAACCCGACCCTCTTGATTTCTGTCTCTTCACCTGGCGGCCTTTAGACTGAGCACCAGAAACCCCCTAATGTGACTTGCTCTCCCTAATCTTGCGGCTCTCCGCCATGGAATTCTCTACTCGGATAGCAGCTTTCACATTCTTGGTGTAGACTCGAAAACCCAACATTGCAATCCTGTCTTTGATTGAAGGTCAAAGATCCCTTTCAAACCTCTTAGTGTGTAACTCCTCCATAGACACCATCTCAGGTGCAAACTGCGACAGATTCGCGAACTTGGCCTCATATTAGACCACGATAAGATTCCCCTAAATAAGGGAGAAAAACTCCTCCTGATATGCATCTCTTGAAGAACCTGAAAAATACTTTTCCAAAAAGACCCTAGTAAAAGTGGCCCACATGCCATCCACGGTGTTCTTAGCAAACTTCCACCTCTCCATTGCATCCTCTCGAAGTTGGAATGTCGCCAACCTAACGTACAACTCGTCATCCCAAATCTCTAGGGTGTCTAAGATCATCGTGGTTACTTCCAACCACTCAGTAGCAACCTTAGGGTCCGGCTCCCCAGAGAAGGTTGAAGGATCTAACTGCTGGAATTCCCTTATCACTACGATGCCCTTGGCTTAGGAGCCCTTGTTGGAAGCAATACTGTCAAGATCATTGTTTTTGTAAAATAATTTTCGGTAAAAAATTAACTAGACAGGCAAACGCCAAAACGGGCTCCAGATAAGACTTTTGACGAAGAACGATCAAAATAAAATCCGTGCAACCAAAGTTAATTTAGAAGGATACCCCTTGTAGATCTAATCTTCAACTATGATTTGGTTTCGAGTTAAAGCTCATGTCAGATCTTCTACCGTATTCCCTTATGTGATTCTCAAACGTAATGTGGGCTACGATCCTCCGAGAACTTGTACCGACAGAACCCCGATATATTTTTTAAGTCTTGAAAGACAAAAATAATATATCAA
>JAUMHN010413837.1:0-14054 GCA_032360265.1 Heliamphora ciliata
TTTGTACAGAAAATCCCACAACGTGAGCCGAAATCCAATAGAAACAAATGATAAAACTGTAAAGCAGGATATGCAATCATATAGTGGGAGCTAACTCAACCACAAACAACAAAAAGGTTTTTCATCAAAAAATCCACAAGTTTTTCCATCAGACCAACACGAGCCTCCCAAAATGATTTTATTAACATAAAACTCCGTTTTCATCCTTAAAATCATGTATTGCAAATAATGCAAATAACCAACCATAGTTAAAGAAAAAAAGTAACTAAAACATTGTTCCCTCACGGATCACGACCGTGAAAAAAGAATAATAAAGTCCTATGTACCGACTCTGTCACAAGACAGAGATAACAACGATAGGCCCATGTCCATTATCTAATTCCCATGCCTCATGGGACCAGTTAGATAATTACAAGTTCTATCCGGAGCACCACAATGTAAAAGCTGACTTTACAGACTTAATACCGAAGGACAAAAACACCTACCACCTTCTTTACGGGAACTACCCCAAAGGACAAAGGCACTTACACTGCGCATGTTTTTGGACTTCCACCGAGGGCAACTCGTGCCAAATATCCATTATCCCGGCACATCTAGAGTATCTTCTAAAAATCGTACCGTAACTCAATAACGAAAATATTTTCTCAAACAATACATTATACATGTATATAGATCCATCCATTAACATGGAGATCAAACAAAATATTTTCAAAATATTTTTTTTCGTTTTTAACAAAACGCTTAAAAACTGAGTCACAACCCCGAAGGCGAGCTCCAAACCTCCAAAACATAAAAATGTTGAGATTTCAATCAAAACCATCGTTTTCCAACAAAATCCACCGTTTTTCGAAACAACCTTTGAAAGCCATATGTCCACATGTCATAAGCTGTACTAAACCAAGAAAAGCGAAAAAACTGCCTTTTACCCGAAAAATAAGATTAAAACATAAATATGACATTTGATACATTTTCTACCGATGGAAAAGTGTACAATTACATAAAACACCCTAATACAGCAGTAGGGTCTAGAATCCTACCTCGGCGAATCGAAACTCAAAGCCTCGAAATCTGAACCACGTCGGAACATGAATCTGATTGATCGAACACGAAGCTAGCAACGCGAATAGCAGGGATCCACAAGCTGATCGTTGAAAACTAGGTTCAAGCGACTCAAATATGTAGAGAGAAAGTAGAGAGAGAGAAAGAAATATGCTTTCTCCAAACATTCTAGCCACTAGAATACTTATAGGCTCGGCAAAAAGGCAGTTCAGTCGACTGAAGAGGCCACTTCAGTCGACTAAAGGCTCTCAAAAAGCACGCCACCTCCCAGTCCAGTCGACCGAACCCCCTTGTCTAGTCGATCGAACCCAAAAACTTCAGTCCAATCGACCGAACATACCAGTCTAGTCGACCGAACTGCTGTGTCACAGTCTATTGTTTTGGTCTCGATTTTTCTGTCCAAAATCCAACCAAACAAGCCTAAACAAGGTCTGAGAAAACGTAAAACACATCTATACATACTGTTCTACAACTCCAAAGCATAAATCATGCATCAATGATATACATAACATGAAGGAAACACGTCATCATTTATATATATAAAAAATAAAGCGATACAGGGTTTCATAGGACCTTTGAAAATTTAAAAGATTGAGTCGAGACCAACCTCAAGGTGTGTCGACACTAAATCTCAGAGTCCGATGTTGTTCCAATTGGGTTGACATCAATGTCAACATGAGTCGACACCAGAGAAGACATGAAGGCCTAGTCGACACCAACGTAGATATGAGTCGATACCACTTTGATATAAGTCGACACCACTCTGATGTGAGTCGACACCAAGCTTTAAATTGAAGAACTCAATGAGTCGACACCATATTCAGTCAGAGTTAACACTTTGGTGCAGAAGTCGAAAGACCAAAAGTTAAGTTGACAGCTCATTGAAAATGAATCGACACTTTTGTCAAAGAACCAAAGCCAAGACCATTCTATGTCGACACTAAGAAGTCTTGTGTCGACATCTGCAACGGATTTCAAAAAGGGCGTTGGTTCAACGGTAACATTTTAGAGCATTAAATGCCGCCACCTACCACCAACGGTCAAGTTCTTCAGTGGGCTATAAAAGAAGTTAATTTCTAATTTCTGAGTTTTGAGTTGCTGAATTTATTGAAAAGTAAGTGCATTAAAAGCTCCCTAACATTCTCTCAAGCTCATCACTCTTCAAGCCCTATAATCACTAATGTCTTTGTACATTTATTACCAAATCTTTATAAGGAGTGTTAGTAAGTGTTAACTCTCATTTTCTTATACTAATTCATTGTAAAGAGTAAGGAGAGTCACCCTCATAGCCTTTAAGAAAATGTGCTACACTTCTTAGGCTGAGCTGAGGAGTGTTTCGAAAAACAAGGGTTGTTTATAAAACCTCTTCAGTATTGTAAAGTTTTTTGAATGCACCTGTGAAGAAGCCGAACCATTATAAATTTTTGGTGTCTGGTTCAACTCTCTATTTCTTACTTCTTTAATTTCACTGCTTTATTATATCTGTGCTTAGTGCTTTAATTTTTTGTGTGAAATTAAAAGGTTTTCAAAATTTTTTTAAAATAGTTATTTATTTTTAAAACTCAATTTACCCCCTCTTGAGTTGCCTAAACTAATAATTAGTATCAGAGCAAGGTCTCTTGTTTTATTGACTTAACAATCTAAGAAGATCCATGGCGACCAGTACACTCTGAGGGTCAGTTTACAAATTGACTTTCTTTGTTTAATGGAATAAATTACAATTAATGAAAAGACAATATGATAATATCCATCCAAGCTGTTGACTATAACCTATGGAGGGTTATCATTAATGGCCCTAAAAGAACTTACAAAGTAGTGAAAGGCTCCACTGTCCCTAAACCTGAAAATGAGTGGACTAAGGAAGATATAACGGAGATACAAAATAATGCCAAAGCAATGAATTTACTCTATTACTCTCTTGACCCAAATGAATTTAATAGAATCTTTACTTGTGATATTGCTAAAGAAATATGAGATAGACATGAAGTTATCCATGAGGGAACTAGTCAAGTAAAAGAATCTAAAATTAGCCTGCTGTGCATAACTATGAATTATTTAAAATGAAGCATAATGAATCCATTTTTGATATGTTCACTAGATTTATTGACATTATAAATGAACTTAAATCTCTTGAAAAAGTGCACACTATCGTGGATATGGTGAGAAAAATTCTTTGGTGTATGCTAAAGAGTTAGGACCTTAAAGTGACTGTCATCCAAGAAGCAAAGGATCACACCAAACTCAGCTTGGATGAGTTGCTTAGTTCACTCATAACACATGAAATGAACTTAAAGATGGATGATAAAGAGGACAATAAGAAAAAAAAATGAATAGATTTCAAATCTTCCATTCTCGAGAAAGAAGTTGAAGAAGAAGCCTCCAGTAATGAGAATGACGACGTTGCTTTCGTCACTAGAAAGTTCAAAAGATTTATGAGAAAAAAAATAAGTAGGAAGAAAATTCATCAAAAAGGAAGGATACAAAGGTAAAAAAACAGCACCAAAAAGGATGAAGTTATCTGTTTCGAGTGCAAAAAAAAACCTAGCCACATGAAGGCTTACTATCTTCAACTAAAGAAGCACTACAAAAAAGGTTACAAGAAGGCAATGTTGGTTGCATGGGGCCAAAATGATAACAGCAGCTTAGATGAAGAAAAAGATGAAAATGAAGTTGCTAATCTATACTTCATGGCCAAAGAAGACAATGAGGTAAACAGTGAATCCTTTTCTTTAGATAAATTGCAAATTGCTTTTGAATAAATGCATTATAAGTTAAGAAATTTGGTGCTAAAAATGTCATTCATAAGAAAATTGTTCTATTCCTTTCCATAGAAGTTGAATCTTCAAAAGAGGAAAAACAATTTTGTCAAAACAGATTACTTTTCTAAAAAATGAAAATCAAAATTTAACAGAAAAAGATGAAGATCTCACCAAAATGGTGTATTGTTGAGGCAAACTATCAAGATCTTAAAATTATGTATATGATTTTAGTCAAAAAATAACTAGACGGGAAAACGCCGAAGCTGGTTCTAGGTTAAAACTTTTGATATCGAACAATCAAAACAAAACCCGATAACACTCCTAAAGATAGTTTTAGGATTTTATCTTTTGAAATCTGGTTGGATGATTTCGGTTACTGCAATAATTTATAGTCAATAATCTGCCGCGGTTTTTGACTTCTAATAAATCTCAAATGCAAGCCTTATACTGTATTTTCGAATGCTAGAACATGAATAAGATGTGGACTTTAATCTATCGTGTTCTTCAAAACCTATCTAATCGCATGGTCTATGGATTCACAAGAAGTGGAAATCCTAGAACGATTAATGATTGAACTGGCGACTAGGTTTTTTAACAGTATATATATATGTATAGGTTACAGCAGAGACCTAAGAAGTAAATAAGACGTAGGCTTCTAATACAATTATAAAATTCTACCTCAACTCAAAAGTAATTTCATAAAAACACAAATTTATTCTATTAAAGAATTATAATTGTACTCTCAGTCTTATTCTTAAAATCATAGTATTCGAGCTCATGTTATTAAATACTTATTTATTCTCCACACGTTAAGATTATAGATACCCGCCGATTAAATTGAATTACTGACAACTATATTTAATAGGTTTTTTAAAAAAATCTTTAAGACCTTTCACTTAAGTTATTTGACTATCAGATTATAAAATTCACTTACAGAGTTTGATTCGGTTAAAGCTTATAAACTTCCTTAAGGTGGTATCATTAATCTTGATTTTTTGGGATATGAATTCCTACAATAATTAATATCTACTATATAACTAATATCGTTATCCAACTCACCAGGATTATAGACCCATAAAAGCTCGTACCTTCTAATAAATCTAAACAAAAAATATTAAATATACGTGAATTATAATTATTTCGGGATTAAAAGTATAAGCACTCATAATAACCATGGGGTGTGATTTAATTTATATAGTTAGTACAAAATTAATTACTCCAACTTGGTCACGTTCAATATACACAAAGTGTACTAACACGATGAATTGGAATAATTGTCAAAACAATTATCATTCCTCGTAATCAAGACAGATCTACTAAAATATTGTGTTACAATCGTACCGATGGTTTGCCTATTTTTATCTAAACTGTGAACAAAAAACTTATATCCTATAAAAACTTTTAATCTGGTCTTCCGTGTGTAAGCCGAATTTTACACGCTATATTAAATACTATATAGAATAAAAGGCATCCATGCACCACATTAAATAAATAATGAAACACATACATTATTCATTAAGATTCTCATAAAATAAAAAAACTAATTTTATTAACAAAATACAATTAAATTCTAAAATTAAAATCATGATTTTTAATATACAACCTTAACAATCTCCCACTTATATTCAAAATCATACCGTCATACATCTAACTCCCATACTCTCTATATGACTATCAAAAATCTTAACTAGTAAGCTCTTTGTAAAAGGATTTGCAAGGTGGCCTTCTGATATAATTTTGGCCACGGCTACATCACATTTCTGTACGATCTCTCTTATCAAATGATATTTATGCTTGATGTGCTTTCCTTTCAAGGTAAACACATATCATGAAGTAACAACATATAATTTCTTATTTGACTGAAAATTCGAGTTTATGTACCCCAAAGGTATAAGACCATCTGTTTGGTAAACTAACATATAATTTCTAATTCTTTTCAACTACTTGATTATATATTTTACCGCTGTCCAATGCTCTTACCCTAAATTAGACTGATATCTGCTAATCATGCCAACATCAAAACAGACGTCGGGTCTAGTGCAAGGTATAATATACACGAGGCTTCACTGTCGAAGCATAAAGAACTGCATTCATCTTCTCTATCTCATCAGGTGTCTTAGGACACTGACTTTTGATAGAGTGATTCCATGCCTAAAAAAGAAAAATCATTTCTTAGAATATTACATGTTAAAACGAGCAAGAACTGTATCGATATAAGTAGCTTGTGATAAGCCCAACATTTTCTGTTTCTGATCTCGCGTAAGCTTGATCCCGAGGATGTGACTAACTTTTTTCAAGTTTTTCATATCGAGCTGGCTGGATAACCATATCTTCACCGAAGATAACACCCCCATATTATTTATTATGAGTAAGATATCATCTATATAAAGTACTAGAAATACCACCACGCTTCCATCACACTTCTTGTACACACATAACTCGTCAGAATTTTGATCAAAATTATAAGACCTAATGACCTAATCAAATCGAGTATTCCAAAACCTAGATACCTACTTAAGTCCATAAATGGATCTATTAAACTTGCACAACATAGGTTCTTAGCCCTTTACTATGAAACCATTTAGCTGTACCATATAGATACACTCGTCAAGACTTCTATTAAGGAAAGCTGTCTTGAGTACATTTGCCAAATTTTGTAACTTTATCTTGGAGTGCTTTATTTTAATTATAGGGTTTAGCATCCAATTCTTCCGGGATCCTATCAAAAGAGTCTACCAAGAACATATATCGATCGGGTTGACGAACAATCCTCTCACTACGACGAGGCACTTACAGCATCTGTGTACTAGCAGTGACATGCTATACTAATTCTGAACCATGTGCACCATCATCCACATGCTTTTCTGGTTATAAAACCAGTATATTAGTGGTAACACCCTAATCTGGTTCACGATTGGCACATGTCCCGATAATCCATCCACTACAACGAGGCAATGGGATATCGATGACACTTTCTTGTGGCACTTTTTCCATACTATTGGTATTTTTTCTCTCAACTCTTTCAGAATATTTTTACTCTTGGGCTTGTGATCCATTACATAATTCTTTTCCAAGAATTGGGTATTGGTATTGACAATGACATTCTAATATTTAAGATATAAAATAAACCACTATTCGTTCCCTTAGGATATCCAACAAAGAAACAGACCTCCATTTTGGGTTCCAACTTATCTGTGTTCTTTTTCAGCATGTGTGCTAGACACCCTTAAATCTAAATGTCTTAAACTAGACTTGCGCCCAGTTCACAATTCTATAGGAGTAAAAGGTACTGACTTAAAAGGTACTAAGTTCAGAATATAAATTACTGTCTCTAATGCAAATTCCCAAAAAGAATCAGGTAAGTTTGAATAACTCATTATAGACCTTACCATCTCTATAAGAGTTCTATTCCTTCTTTTTACCACACCATTCTGTTGTGAAGTGCCTGGTACAGTCAACTGGGATATAATTCTCTCTTTTGACAAATAATCCCTAAACTCTTCAAAAAGGTAGTCGCCACCATGGTCAACCGAAGTGTCTTGATATATTTTTTCAAACGCTTCTCCTCTTCTGCCTTAAATACCTTGAATTTTTCATACTTTAAGTAATCATCAATAAAAATGACAAAATACTCCAAACCTTTTCTAGCCTGAATAGCCATAGGTCCGCATAAGTCAGAGTGAAGCAGTTCCAACAATTCTTTAGCTCTATAGCCTTTAACCAAAAATGACCTCCTGGTCATTTTACCCTCCAAGTAAGATTCACAAACTTGAAGTGCCTCCACTTTCAATGAACTCAAAGGTCCATCTTCAACTTCTCTATTTATTCATTTTAGAATAATATAATCTAGGCATAAGTGCCAAAAATACATTTGATTTATTAAAGAAGATTCATTTCTCTTAAATGGTGATTCAGATATATTATTCAATTTATTTCGTTGTAGCGTAGGAGAGATAAGAGTAATAATATAAAGATTATTCACCAATATACCAGAACAAATAAAATATTTATTATCCTTAATAACTAGAGAGTTATTAAAATAAACTGAATATTTATTCTTAACCAATTTAGAAACAGAAATTAAATTTTTTCTAATAGAAAGTACATAAAGTCAATCTCTCAATATTAAAACCATATCTCTACTAGAACTGAGAGTGATATCTCCTACTGCAACTGCTGTCACCCGTGTATTATTACTCATATGCAATTAAATCTCTTCATCATTGAACTGCCTGATTTTTTAAAACCTCTGCAAAGAATTTACAGATATGATTAGTGGCTCCTGTATCTACACACCAGATACCGGTAGATAGCACAGCTAAGCATATTTCCACAATTAGTGAACAGAAATTACCTTTTTTATTCTGCTTGCCAAGATAAACTGGATATTATTTTTTCTAGTGCCCTGTCTGGTTACAGTGAAAACACTTACCTATCGACTGTTTCAGACTAGCTTTTGGCCCTTGAACTTGTGCCTCCCTATTTCTGAACCTTTTTCTTCTTCTTACTTTTTGACTTAGAGGAATAATCTTTTTCAGTAACAAACACATTACTTGGCTTTCTAAGAACACCCTCAGCTATTTGAAGTTTTTTAAGAAGTTTTACCAAGGAAAAACTGAGTTTGTTCATTGTGTAATTAAAGCAGAACTGCTTAAAAATATCAGGCAGTGACTGTAGTATGATGTCGACTTGGGTTTCTCAGTCAATCTCAGCTCCAAGAATCTTTAGTTAATTTAGAAAACTAATCATCTTCAAAACATGATTCCTAATTGGAGTGCCTTCAGCCATATTTGTGTTCATCAAAGAGTTCATGGCCACTTGCCTAGTGGCACGATTTTGATCCCCAAACATCTCTTTGAGGTTTAGAATCATGTCATAGGCACTGGTATAGACTGTTGCAGATACTGCAGTACATTTGACTTGAAAATCAAAATGTAATAACGAGCCATCTGATCAGCCTTCTACGACTTCTAATAAGCCCAAATTTTCTGTTTGGTCACCCTTTCTTTAGGTATTGGTGGACAAATTTCAGATAACATAAATTTATACTCCTCGACAGTTAAAATAATATCTATATTCTTTTTTCAATCAACATAATTAGGACCTGTGAGTTTATTTTCTTTGAGTATATTCACGAGTGAATTGAAAGCCATTTTATCATGAGAATCACATAATTAAAAATCATTAATTAAGATGAGCAAAAAATTTGAATTTTACATTAATATCGATTCCCTTTACCGTTTAAAAAAAATTGACAACAAACTGGTACACCGTGAATATCATGCCTCAATGAGAAGGACATCTAGTATTTACCATTTGTCCAGACACGCCAATTTCTGTTAATTTTACAATCTATGCAATAAATCTTGTAAAGTAAAATTAAACAGGTAACATAGTTTCGGTCTATTAAAAAATAGTAGTGACTTAGATAGAGAGAATACTATTATTTATAACTAAATATAAACCATCACTTAATCCCGAATCAATCGCTTTGCAATGAATCATTCAGATGGAGAAGTGATTTATATTAATAATTATCCAGAATTATCCCTAACGGAGGTTCGTACCGGTGATCCCGTAATTAATTTCGTTCGATGCGGAGGAAGACCCTAATGCTAACACACAAAATTAATTACATCACCTACAAATTAGTGATAGAAACCGCGGAATTTATCTGTAACTAAATTCTCTCACCCACTTAGTTTTTAAAATATTTTTTAAGGTTATAAAATCTATTTAATTAAAATAAATTTATAATTTTCGAAAATCACACGTTACAAATGATTCTAATTTTTAAACTATCTTTATGTGTTTAATATGTAACAAATAAAAATTTAAAAATCATTACTTTAAAATTTTAATTTTAAATAAAAATTAATTATTTTATTTTATTTTCCAATTACACATATTTCAAAAATAATAATTTATTAAAATTAAACTCTTAATTAATTTAAAACATTCAAAATTAACCGTCACGTTTTTTTCAAAATTTTCGATTTTAAAAAAAAATCATCTTTAAACGTGTTTTATGTAACAAAATAAAATTTTATTTTTTTGTTACAAAAGAAAAATTAATTTTGAATTAATAAAATTAATTAAAACTGAACAGAATAAATAAATCGAAATAAAAGCAGCTACGCATTTAAATAAATAAATGCATTAAAATTTTGACTTTTATGGTCTATCTAAAATTCTTTAATTGAAGAGTTTGTGTTCATCTAAAAAACTTGTAATCCTGTCAGAATTAGAATTTTAATCTTCTGATTCTGTCGGAATTTTGCAACCAACCAAAAATCTTGTAACATTCGGCTTTTGCAAGTCAAAATCCCATTGGAACATTACTGCCGCAGTTGCCTGGCCACGCACCACCACTGCCCCACCGCGTCGCGTTGTCGTGATGCGTCGCTTCATTGTTATGCACTGCTTGATGCGTTGCCGCAGTTTCTCCGTTTGCCTTGCTAGACCATTTGGAATGCACTCTTCAAACATAAAGCAGTTGGAAACACCAAATTATTCCAATTGATTGGGCCGTTTCATGTGTGTCATTATCATGGTTCCATTCTACACATGCTTCACCAGTTGACATTAATTTTAATTGTTCTTTGAGTTTTATTCATGATCCATGAGTTAGCAGTGCATCAATAACATCCCACGTGGCACTTTCCATGCTTGATAATCCACGTGCATCAAGGATTCATGAAGAACATTCAAGATGATTGAATACCAAGCTTGATGAATCGCCACCTTAGTTCGAAATCTTATTCCTCTTTCTACTTTTCTTTACACAAAAACTAAAATACATGAACTTGGAATCGAAATATAATTAAATTTTTTACATTGATCATATGCCTCCGAGGAGTTCACAATCAATATATCACGATTAACTCTCGTGGTTGAAAAAATTATTTAATAATCATTAAACCATACAATCAAACATGCAAAATAATGACCATTAAAAGCCGGGATTAGGATGCCTACAAAATAGAGTTAGCACGATCTAAATATACCCGAACCCATGATAAAATCATACATAATCAAAGACGGCTTTCATACCAATTGTTGGAGTACATCTATGATTTTAGTCAAAAAATAACTTGACGGGCAATCGCTGAAACTGGCTCCAGATTAAAACTTTTAATATCGAACAATGAAAATGTCCCAAAATTAGTTTTAGGATTATACCATTTGAAATCTGGTTGGGTGATTTTGGTTGATGCAACAATTTCTAGTCAACAATCCACCGCGATTTGACTTCTAGTCAAATCTCCAATACAAACCTTTTATTGTATTCATGTATGCTATAACATAAATAAAGTGCGGGTTTTAATCTGTCGTGTTCTTCAAAAGCTGTCTAGTCGCCTGTTCTTTGGATTCACAAAACGTGAAAACCCTTGAACGATTAATGATTCAACTGGCGACTAAGTTTTATAATTGCATATACATAGACTACAGCAAGCATCTGTGGAGTAAATAAGACGTGTGCTTCTAATGCAACTATAAAATCTTGCCTCAACCAGAAGTAATTTCATAACAACATAAATTATAATTCATTATACTAAAGAATTATAATTACACTCCCAACTTTATTTACAAAACCGTAGTATTCGGGCTCCTGTTATTAAATGCTTATTTATTCTCATAATGTTAAGATTACAAAAACCCACCGATTAAATTAAATTACTAACAATTATATTTAATTGGTTTCTTAAAAAAATTCTTAAGACCTTTCACTTAACTTATTTGACTGCTGGATTATAAAATCCACCCGTAGGGTTTGGTTCGGTCAAAACTAATAATTTTTTTAAGGGGCTATCATCAAAATTAATAGAACTATAAAAGATCACGCCCTCCAATGAATCGAAACAACTAATATTAAATATACGTGATTAATAATTATTTCGAAATTAAGAGTATAAGAATTCATAATAATCATGAAGTGTGAATTAGCTTATATAGTCAGTGCAAAATTAATAACCCCAACTTGATCCTATTCAATACACATAAAATGTACTAGCACAATGAATCGGAACAATTATCGTTCTCTATAATCAAGACAGATCTACTAAAATATTGTACTATAATCATACCGATAGTTTACCCAATTTCATCTAAATAATAAACCAAAAATTTATATTTTACAAGAACTGTTAATCTAGCCTTCCGTGTGTAAGTCAAACTCTACACACCAAATTAAATATTATATAGAATAAAAGATATCCATGCACCATATTAAATAAATAATAAAACACATACATTACTTATTAAAATTCTCATAAAATAAAAAATTAATTTTATTAAGAAAATAAAATTAAATACTAAAACTATAATCATAGTTTTTAGTATACAGCCCTAACAATCTCCCACTTATACTTAAAATCATACTGCCATAGATCTGACTCTCATACCCTCTATATGACTATCAAAAGTCTTAGCTGGTAAGCTCTTTGTAAAAAGATCTACAATGTTATCTTCTGATACAATCTTGGCTATGGCTACATTACCGCCCTGTACGATCTCTCATATCGGGTGATATTTACGCTCGATAAGCTTTTCTTTCAAGGTAAACACATATCCCGAGGTAGATTTTTTGAAATTCTTATTTGACTAAAAATTTGAGTTTATGTATCCCAAAGGTACTAAACCATCTGCCTGGTAAATCAACATATAATCCCTAGTCCTTTTCAGGTACTTGATTATATGTTTTATTGTTGTCCAATGCTCCTACCCTGGATTAGACTGATATCTACTAACTATGCCAACGACAAAACAAACGTCGAATCTAGTGCAAAGTATAGCATACATGAAGCTTCCTATTACCAAAGCATAAGGAACCGCCTTCATCTTCTTTATCTCATCAGGTGTATTAAGGCACTGATCCTTTGATAGAGTAATTCCATGCTTAAAATGGTGAAACTCTTTCTTAGAATCCTATATGCTAAATAAGTAAGGACTGTATCGATATAAGTGGCTTATGATAAGCCTAACATCCTCTATTTTTAATTTCGCACAAGCTTGATCCTAAGAATGTGACTAATTTTTTTCAAGTCTTTTATATCGAACTGGCCAGATAACCATACATTCACCAAAGATAACACCCCCATATTATTTCTATTAAGCAAGATATCATCAATGTAAAGTACTAGAAACACTACCATGCTTCCATCACACTTCTTGTACACACAAGACTTGTTAGAACTTTGATCAAAATTATAAGGCTTAATGGCATGATCAAACCGAGTATGCAAAAACCTAGATGCTTGCTTAAGTTCATAAATAGATATCTTAAGCCTACACAATATGGGTTCCTAGCCCTTTTCTATGAAACTATCTAGTTGTACCATATAGATATGCTCATCAAGACTTCCGTTAAGGAAAGTTATCTTGATGTCCATTTGCCAAATTTTGTTAACTTTATCTCGGAGTGCTTCATTTTAATTATAAGGTTCAGCATCCAGTTCTTCCGAAATTCTATCAAAAGACTCTGCCAAGAACATATACTGATCGGGTTGACGGGCAACCCTCCTACTACGACAAGGTACTTCCTGCGTCTGTGTACTAACAATGACACGCTGTATTGATTCTGAACCATGTAAACCATTATCCACATGCTCATCTAGTTGTAGAATTGGCATGTTAGTGGTAACACCCTGATTTGGTTCAGGATCGGCATGTATTCCGATAATCCTCCCACTATGACGAGGTAATGGGATATCGATGACACTTTCTTCTGACACTTCTCCTATACTTTTGGTATTTCCTCTCAGCTCTTCCAGAATATTTCTACTCTTGGGCTTGTGGTCTGTTACATAATCATTTTTCATGAATTGGGCATTGACACTAATAATGACTTTCTGACCCTTAGGATTATAAAATAAATCACCCTTGATATCCAACAATGAAACAGATTTTTGTTCTTGGTTCTAACTTATTCGTGTTCTCTTCCAGCATGTGTGTTGGACAGCCCTAAATTCAAATATGTCTTAGACTAGGCTTGTGTACGGTCCACAATTCTGTGGGAATAAAAGGTACTGACTTAGAAGGTACCAAGTTCAGAATATAAGCTGTTGTCTCTAATGCAAATCCTCAAAACGAATCAGGTAAGTCTGAATAACTCTTCATAGATCTCACCATCCTCGTAAGAGTACTATTTCATCTTTCTGCTACACCATTCTGCTGCGGAATGCCCGATGCAATCAACTGGGATATAATCCCTGTTAGGGTTGATATACTAAAAAT
>JAUMHN010413847.1:0-10195 GCA_032360265.1 Heliamphora ciliata
GGGCGGGCGGGGTTTGAGGCACAAGCCCGGCCCTAAGGGTATGCGGGCCTAGGCTTTTGGGCCAGCTTCGAGCTGGGCATTGAGCTTTTCAAAAAAAAACTTCATAATGTTTTGTTTATTTAAAATTACATTTATAGAATTTTTATATTTACTTTATTTTATAAATTAACTTATTACTTGTTAGTTTATCTATTAATTATTAATTATTATAAATTTATATTTTATGAACTCGCTTATGATTTAACTTATTACTTATTAGTTTTTGTGTATTAGTTATTATAACTCATTACTTATACAAGTTATAACATATAAGCTATATTTACAAAGTAACTTATAAATGATTTATTATTTTAAGTTTATATTTAAATTATTATAAGTCACTTTGTAATTGTAATTTAATTTTTATACACTTGTTTTTGTTTGTATATATAATAAAAATATAAAAAATACAATAAAGTTGAACGAATACTTCTAACAATTAAATGTAAGATAGGAATTTCATTATTAATAAGTAATGATTTACACTATCATTTACAACCATAAAACTTTATTTTAAAAAAAAAAGTAGGAAAATTGTATCACTATAGACCAAATACATTTCAACTAAGTTGACACCTACAAGTCTACCAATCGTTTACATTATTCTCTACTTATACAAAAAAATTACATCTAATCTAATATCTAAATGAATAAAATTTAAAATTACAAATTTAAGAAAATATAACTTACAAATCTAAAATTAAAAATTTAGCCCAACAATTTTTCAAGACTTTCGAGTGTAATAGTGTCACGCCCCAAACTCTAAGTCACGTGAAACATCCATAAATAATCAATCACAACACCCAGCCCGAGAATACACTCTCAAAATAAATATACATGCATTGTATATAAACGCAAAATGGCATACATTAAAAGACTCCAATGCTGAGAAACATGTATTAAGCATACATGATATAAATAGAAACAAAAAGGAAGACGATAACTCTTCCACCTCTCCAGCACCTCCAGATCAACCTGCGTGACCAGTACCTGAATAAAATCAAATCCCACACCGTGAGCTAAAACTCAGCAGAAACTAGACAACACATGCAATATAAGCTAAACATGCTAGGAAATCGAAATGCGGATTTAGACTCTCTTCCAAGCCTTGAAAATAATTTGAAAACGATTTTAGATCACGACTCACAAGAGCCATTAAAAACAATTTTCACAAACAATGGAAAAGCGAGGATAAAAACTATTTTTCGACTCATCAGAGCCTTGAAAACGATTCTAGTATCACGACTCACGCAGGCCATTAATATAGTATTTTGACTCCCGCAGGCCGTTAATACAGTTTTAAGAAAATTGGTCTATCCGTCCCAATATGTAATACATGCAATCCATGATACATATAGTAGTATGCCACACAGGCAAAGGTCGACTCCTACGAGCCACAACACAGACAGAATTAAACCGACTCTCCCCTGAGCCCTAACAACAGATATACACAACTATCGACTCTCTCTCGAGCCCTGACCACAGATCGATCACATACAATTTATATATCTTCTCGAACTTTCACCGAAGGGCCATTATCCGCCCCACTATGCTTCGTCGACCAGGGTCAACAGATATCTTCACGGACTTTCACCGTAGGGCCATTATCCGCCCTTCATATGCAACTTTATAGACTTTCACCGTGGGGCTATTATCCGCCCTCCAAATATATAATGTAACACATGCATAGAAAATAACCGTTCAAGATCACAAGGACCACATAGGCCACATAACCGTCCTACAACATACAAGAATAAAACTAATCATAATTCTATAAACATAAGATCACGTGTGACCATGACGTTTCACATACAACGCCAAAACCATGTAAACCATCCACATTTTTCGTACATCAATAAACTAGAGTTATAAATGCACATAACTAGTTATAAACGCACATAGTCATATAATCTCATAGCATGACGCCACCCGTCACATAACTCGATACGACATCACATGCCACACACCCGTCATTCGATACCCGAACGACCCATCCACGCATTGGGACAACCATCGCCTAACCCGGAGGCCAACACCTGAACCTCCCACAGAACGATTCTTACCAGAACCAAACCTTAAAATCGAACCACGGACCTACACGTCCCGAACATAACCAATACGCACACAACCGTGCCACAACTCCCAAATTCTAACCATGCACATCACACCCGAGGATGGCACCACACAACACCCGAGGCCATAACACAACCCCCAAACCACCACACGACCAACCAAACCCCCAAAAAGAATCCACAAGTATTTGAATCGACTAATCCCATAAATTAATCAATTGAATATCGTAGGACACCAATCGAAACCAAGACCCAACCACCTCACATCCAACAACATCCTAGAACCATAGCCACAGCCCCCAAAGGCAAACCCCGAAGAATAAAATACAGATATTTTCCAAAAACAGCCCAGATTTGATACCCACAACATACTCATGCCCAAGACTACTACAAAGCCTCGAAAGGAACCCACAACACCTGATTCCATCAATCGAAAACGACGAATAACAAGTTTTAAACCTGAAAACCCAACTTAATCATAAGATCAGATCTACAACAATCTGACCGGTAAAAACACACACGATTACACGTAGCACCCTTATAAGACATGAGAGTATAGGATCCTACCTCAGAGAGCTAAAAGCTCGATGTCTCAAAATCCAACTTCGTCCGAATGAGAATCCGCCCGGATAAACACAAAGCTCTCGTCGCGTAGAACACAGATCTGCTACTCGATCGCCAAAACCCAAGCCCCGGGCCCTCTGAAAGCTAGAAAGAAGGTAGGGAAAACTTGTAGAGAGAGAAAACAATCTTGGAAAGATATTTTGTTTCAAAAATCGAGACAAAATAGGCTTTATAGAGATTCGCGCCCAGCCACCACCGCTCGAGCGCTCGACCACCGCTCGAGCGTACCCCTACCAACATAACACTCTGCCAACACCCTACTCGAGCGCACAACCACCGCTCGAGCGGTCACCCACCAGCCCAACACTCTGGCACCACCCCGCTCGAGCGCTCTATCCACCTCTCGAGCGGTCAACGCTAGGAAGAAAACCCAAACTAAAAATCGAAACCAAGCATCCGCATGCATAACACATCTCTAAACATGCAGTTCTAAAATAGTTAAAACCATAACCAACACATCATAAAACATCGTGAAAATTAAAACGGGCCATGGTCCCACAAATAGTCTCCAAATCGTCTTGAAATCTTGCCTTCTCATCCAAATATTATTGTTTAGATAAAGCGTACAGTGTGTTCCGAGTGATCGTCAAAATTTTCACCATCTCCAACTTGAGCATGCATCTTTAATCGCTAATGACCTATCCACCTGCACTAAATATTATTTCAGAAGCAACTATAGAGACATGAATAATTAGTATATCATGAGCTATCGCGAATATGACTGGTTATGATAGCTCGTGTTGTCGATATCGACGGAAATGATTAAGTAACGTTAGAGTTTTGAGATAGAATTACTTTGGTGTTCGGTAAGTCTTCTAACTTTTATTTTTGAAAAAATATCCTTATCTCGACCTCGAGATGAAGACAAGGAGGATGGTGTTGGTTCCCCATATTGTAACAGTATAGTGTATTTATATTCGTCATATACTTTTCTAATTATATTTAGAATTTGTTCAAATTGATCTTGGTTATCATAAATTTAATGTAAAAAATATTGTAAACCAATATCTTTACATATAAGATCTAATATTATAGTTATTCCAAACAAATGTGATAATGTATTATGATATTTATCAAGTTTAGATTTTATATTATTAACATATTTATCAAGTTTAGATTTTATATTATTAACGTAGTCAAAATATTTATCATTTTGTGAATACTCAACAAAAAATTGTATTATTTTCGTTAGTTGGTGCAAAATAAGTGAACTAGTAGGAGTGTAAATATAAAAAAATAATTTTGTTGATTATAAAAAATATTTAAAAATTCTTTTGTATAACTTTACCTTACCCCAATCTTGATTAGTTGGTAGAAAAAAAAATTTCTTCGTTGGCTTTAAAAAAAAAAAAAACCAATGATGTATTTTGTTTAATTGCTACTTATGACATATTATATATTTATCGTTTCATCTAATTCCTACATCATATGGTAATTTTTTTAACTTTTAAACGTTCTTTAATGCATATTTTTCTATAAATATCTACTTTTTAGCACTAATTATTATTACGGCTTGCCTTATTTTATCAACTGATTTATGATATTCATTAAGCTCTTATTTATCAATTAGATTTAACATATGTACAAAGCAAGGTATATAAAATAATTCGTCATATATAGAAAGTTGTGAATTACGTTTTAAATATTGAACACATTTATTATAATAAGATAAGAAATATTATCTAAAGTAATAAAAAAATATTTTATTATTAATGCCCCTTAAATATATTTGTACTCTAATTTTTATACCTAAAGAGTGACCAATGTAAGGAAGTTCTATAGGTTTAAACGATATAATTCTTCTATTTAAATTCAATTTATCATCTACAAAATGTGCAGTAATGCATTTATATTATACACTTTATCATGATGTCTATAAATCATAAGCTAAATAAATTTTACCTTTTATATTTTTAATAAATTTTCTAATTCTGTTTTAATTTTTTTTATATGTTCGTAAAACTTTATTTTTTGTAGTACTTTTAGAAAAACTTTGGAATTGAGGCGTAAATGCTCCTTGTACTAACTCGAAAACTCGGGTTTTTCACTAATTGTAGAAGAATATTCACGTTTTACTATATAATCAACTACTATGTTTTGTACCGGTATATGATCAAAAAATTAGCTATGTTATCCACTGGATTCCTACATATTTGCATTTATTGATTAAAATTAGGAGACTTATTTCTAATGTGTATATCGGCATGTCTATGTAAATGGATAGTGCTATTTGCTGTGTTACTGCTAAGTAATTTGTTACAAATTTTATATTTAGTTTTAATAACTACGGTGCCATGATTTTTATTTTCTATAATTTTGTCAAAATAACTCCATATGTTGGAGGCATTTTTAGTACAAGATACTAATGTAGATACAGTTACATCAATAGTATGGGTATAGCAAGATGATTCGAAAATACTAGGTGGAGTCTTAGATTTAGGATTAGAACAACCAGTATGTGGATAAATATAATCATCTACACTAATATAATTAGAATTATTAAAATCCATATAAAAATAATATAATTTGAAAATTAAAGTAAAATATTATTTATTTCTTAGATGCAAATAAAGTAAAATAGTATAAAATTTTAAAATAAATATTAATTTTTTATTATAACACCTAAGAAATATGAAAAGAAAATAATATGAGAGAAAGAACTAAATAAGAGAACAGAAAATTAGAAATAATATAAAAAGAAAATTGCACAAATTAAATCAAATCGAAAGAAATTGTAATTCTAGATCTTGTAAGAACTTTGATCTTCAAACCTGATCTCGATCTTTTTAAACTTTGGTCTTAATCTTGATTCTTCAATATTTGATCTTGAATTGTAATGTATTGCAATAGAACTATAATTACATAGTAGAGGACTTACTAGCAATATGAGAATTCTCATATTGAGAGAGAGTTGAGAGAGTTTGAGAGTCGAAATATTTGAGTGAATTAAAATGAAAAGGTTTATGGTGTATTTATAGGGTTTTTAAAGAGGCATTCAAAAAACAAATTTGACCGTTGGGGTCACGGGCCGAGGTGGGACATGGGATACCAATGACTAGAAATTTCAAATGGTTGGATCCTTTTCCCTTGTGATATGAGTTGTTCATTTCAAATAGTAGCTGTTGGTTTAGTCATTAGGGGCGCAAGCCTCGAGCTGACCCACGAAAAAATGACTGTTGGAAGGCATCTACGGGGCTCAAATCGGGCCGAGCCAATCGGGCAGGCCATGTCCTAGGGCTATATACCAGGACCACGGGTGGGGTTTAGGCTCGGGCTGGCCCACAAGCTCCAATGGCTAGGGCCAGGCCTAACCATACATACTGGGGCTCAGGGGGAGCTTGGGTTAGATTCGGGCTGGGGTGGGCCTAAATAGTAGCAAGCTCGGGTCAGCCTCAAGCGGTCCACAGTCCTTGTGTGAGACCCGGGTTCGTTTCATTTTTGTGATATATATATGTTTGACGTGTTTTTTATCGTAATTTGTATATCCAATGGTTGGTTTATGCTTTATTGTCGTAGAACAGCATGTGTAGATGTGTTTTACGCATTCTCGAGTTTCGTTAAGGCTTGTTTGGTTGGTTTTGGGGTTGAAAAACCTATTTTGGCGCTGAGGGTGGTTGTTCCCAGTAGTCCAGTCGACTGGACTGGGTGACCCATGCGACTGGGTCGACAGTGGGTTGAGTCAGTCGACTGACTGGGGCAGCTAAGGCGACTGAGTCGTGGCGATGGAGGTGTTTTTGAAATCCAAAACTCCTTCAGTCGACTGAATTGGGCACTTTAGTCGATTAGATACCTATTTTTTCGTAGCCTATATATATCCAGCCCCTGTTTTTTACAAAAAACTCTCATTTTCTCCCAAACTCTCCACCTTCTCTCTATATTTCTACTGTGCCTGGGCCTAGTTTTTGACCATTTGCTTGTGGATCCTTGGTATCCACGCCATAGGCTTCACTTTTAATTGGACGAATTCTCGTTCCAACGAGGTTCAATTTTCGAGATTTCGAGTTTCGACGCATCGATGTAGGATCCTAGACTATGTTATTTTTAAAGGGTGCTACGTGCAGTTATATGCTTTTTCACCGATTGAAATACTTTATATATCATGTTTTATGTTTAAACCTTGTTTCGGATAAAAAGCATGTTTTACGCTTTTCTTGATTTATTACATAATATAGATTTATGGATGTCCGTGGTTTTCAAAAAGAGGTTTTAAAACGAGGTGATTTGTGAAAATCTTAAAAATGGTATTTATGGAGATTTACGGCTAACTCTTAGAGTTGAGCTTGGATTTAGATGTTTCATTGAGATGTGAAACCTTTTTATGGATTGAGTACGATATGATGATAGGTATATAGATATTCAGTACATGGCTGTGTGCATACTTTTATCTGTTGAAACATATGAAACTTTGCATATTGGGGCATGTGACTGTCCTGCGGTGAAAGACCGTTAAGAATTTTATATTGGGGCATGTGATTGTCCTGCGGTGAAAGACTGCTAAGAATTGCATATTAGGGCAAGCGATTGTCTCGCGGTGAAAAACCGCAAAGAGCATGATGATTGGGTTGGTATTATCCCACGGTGAAAGACCGTAAAAGAGTACGACATGCATATGACCTCGTTGTATATACTTACTGTATTATTGGGCATTGTTAGATGTCTAGGGTTTTATATTTTTAAAAAGTAAAACCATTTGAGGCTCATGTGATTGAGTCAATTTTACTATGTGATTGCATATTCTACTTTACTGCATCATAGTCTGTTTCTATTAGGTTTCAGCTCACATAGTGAGATTTGTTAAAACCTTTTTCAGTTGTTGATGATCACGTGGAGTTGATCTAAAGGTGCCGTGGTGGTGGAAAACTTGTATAGTTTTTTAATTTTTTTTTAGAATTTTATTTCATGCATATGTTGCCTATTTATGAAGGCATATTTTGTACGCCTTGAGATGAGATATATTCTTCATGTATGTTGTCAGAGAGGTGAACCTTGGGCACTCTTTTTAATTCCAAAAAGCTGTATGTTGGTTGTATGTTTTATCAGTAAAAATCCTATCTTTTCACAAAATGGTGGTTTGGTGGTTTTCTCACGTGGCCTTGGATGTTGGGGCGTGACACCTTGGGCCCATTTTACATCCCTAACGGCGTCGATGGTGGTGGTGGTGGTGATAGTGGTGGTGGCGATAGCAGGGAAATGTGGTGGTGACGAAGAGGTAATAGAGATAGCAGCGGTAGTGATGGAGATGGTAGTGGCGATAACAATGATAATTGCGATAGTAGTTACGATGATTGTGGTGGTGACGGCAACAATGTTAGTAGCATATTTGATTAAAAAAAGATTTTTATGTTTTTTTAAAGAAAATATTTTTCAAGTATGACCCAAACATCAAAAAAAATAAAAACAAAAATAATATATTTTTTGCAAAATAGTTTTGAAAATATTCTTCATTGTAAACTAATTTGCACCTTTTGAAGTGTAAATTGTTGATTATATTTCATAATCAAGTTTTTTTAACGTATTTTTTTCAATTGATAATATTGTTAATTCATTTAATCTTTCTTCTGACATGATCGATATAAGTTAAGACTTTAAAAATTTTAATTTTCTTTTCAAAAACTATTGTTCCTAAATTTTTTAAGTATATTCTATAAGCTATATATAAGTTTTTTTTTTTAAAAAGTACTCTTTTGATATAATTTAGTATATCAATTGGATTTTTTTCCCCGTGTATTCGTACATCTTTTTTTAAACTTTTAATTTAAAAATTAAATCTAAACCATCAATATCATTAAAGATGTTGTACACCTTAGATTGTTCGAGCGATCTAACTTTTTGGGGCATGTCTTTAGATTTTCTAGCTTTGACTCCTATTTGTAAACCGTGTATCTCCTTCATTCTAAGCCTCTTTTGGGTCATTCTTATGTTCAAATTAAGGCCCTAGAAGCCTACTTTTCAAATATGTTTTTTATACCTTGAAATTCTTTTCAATTAAAAGAAGATTTTGCTCTAAAAGATGTTGGTATCTTGGTTATTCGCGAGTTTTCCTTTTGTTTGAATTTAGGGGTGTGACTGATTGGTATCAGAACTCTAAATTTGAATATCTTTGAGTCATAAAAAGTGGCTACGCCACCTTGTGGAATTGACGTTTGTCTATAATATGCCTATGTTAACATGCATGAATGATGCTAACTTATTTGCATCATGATAATGTGATAGAATTCGATGCCTTAGTCATATGAGTTATATGTGAGAATGAAAGTTCAATCTTGGGAATGATGTGTCTTATCTATGGCATCTAGTCAACCAATTTGGAGGTCGAGTTAAAAATACATTCGACTGACGTTATTTTTGATGAGAAATCTAAATGAGTTCTCTAGATAGACCTGTCATTTCTCATGGCGCTCCTCGTTACGTGAGATTTGTTGGTATGATTTCTAAGTATTAAATGGTTACTTGATTAAAGTAGAGTTTTATTAGAAACATACGTTATAAGTTGTCCTTGTGATTGATTAGTTTTCTAATTCTTTTATAGAGAGCTATGCTTCTGAAACAAGGTCAACGTCAAGGTCGAGGTAGGGGTCGCGGGTGTAAGGGCCTGGTCCCTTGTTATTTTCTTATATTAATGAAAACGAGCATGTTAGGTTTTGAGAAAATGGTTAAACGTGTAGATCTTGCGTAAGAATTAAAACTTGAGCCTGTATATGTTTACTAATGATAGTTAAGTATGGGGTAATGCATGAGAACGTCGTTGTGAGGTGTTTGGCTTATGTTTAGTTTAGTTTTAGCTTTTGATCGAGGTTTCTACCCAATTTTGACTGCTCGAGCGAAGGGTAGATCGCTCGAGCAGACAAGTGGCCGAGAGGTTTAGTCGGGAGGCTCGCTCGAGCGGTAGAGGGTCCACTCGAACGGACTGTCAGCGAGCAGACTTTAAAAATCACGTTTTGGCTTTTTTCTCTCATTCTTTTCATTTCTCTCCCTCTCTAGAATAGAAATGACAGCTAGGGTTTGTGTTTGGAGAGTTGTTGGAGCCTTCTTGGCTTTTCTTGAGAAGATTTCTTGTGTCCACCTTGGTTATTTGCCCGTTGAAGGTTCGAGCTAGACGTTGAAGGTTTTATTCTCACCTTTTGGTTGGAGACTCTTGTGGTTGGAGCTTGTTTGGGCTTTTTTCTTGTGGATCTAGCACCCCGAAGGTAGGATCTATGACTATTCTTGAATATCTATATGATATGTGTAGTGTCTTTGAATTTATGAACATAAAAGCATGAAAATGGTATTTTTGAAGCCCTAGATTTGGGTTTGATGTTAATAAAGGTTAAATCTTAGATCTATGGATGATTTAACATGACTCTATCTTTACATTGTTGTTAAACATGGTTGGATTGAGAAATGATGAACTAAGGTTTGAAATTGAGTTTAAACCATGAAAATTGGGGGTTTTATGGTTAAGGGGCTCATATATTGAA
>JAUMHN010413857.1:0-14053 GCA_032360265.1 Heliamphora ciliata
GAATTAATTTTGGATTTTGAATTAATTAAATGAAAAAATGTTTAATCGAAATAAATTATTATTTTTTGAAAAATGTGAAATAAAAAATAAAATAAATAAATTCCTCTAATCAATACCTTAGTTGAAAAGTTAAAGGAAAAACTGTGCATTTATTAAATTTTATTTGTTACGTATTTAAACACAAAAAGATGGTTTGGCAAACTAAAATGTTTGGAATCGTGTACACGAAAAGATATTTGATTCTTTCAGATCGTGTAGTTTTTGAAATTAATAAATTTATTTTAATTAAATTTCAGATCGTGTAGTTTTTGAAATTAATAAATTTATTTTAATTAAACAGATTTTTATAACCCTCAAAAATATTTTTTAAAATCTATGTGGGAGAGGGAATTTATTTACAGAAAAATCTTGTGGTCTCCATCACCTGTTTGTAGGCGATGCAATTAAATCCTACGCTTTGGTAGTAAGGCATTCCTCCCCAATGGACAGATTAATTGCGGTATCGCCAGTACAAACCTTTATTAGGGATAATTCTGAATAATTGTTAGTGTGGATCACTTCTCCATCTGAAGGGTTCAATGCGAAACGATTGATTTGAGATTAGGTGATGGTTAACACTTAGTTATATATAATAGTATCCTCTCTATCTGAGTCACTATTATTATATACTGGATCGAAGTTATGTCATCTATTTAATTTTACTTGACATAGTCATTGCCTAGATAGTAAAATTAATAGGAATTGGCATGTCTGGTCATACGATGGATAGTAAATGTCCTCCCATTGGGGCATTCTATTCACAAAGTATTAGGTTGCTTGTGAATTTCTTTTAAAATAGTACAGTGAACCAAATTAAAATAAATTTAAAATTTTTCTCATCATAATTAATGGTATTTTTAATTATGTGATTCTCAAGATTAAAATGACTTTTAATTCACTCACGGTTATACTCAAAAAAAACAAACTAACGGGACCAAATTTTATTGACTGAAAAAATAACTTGGATATAGCTTTAACTACTAATGGTATTCCTTCAATACCAGAAAATGTGTTTGTTTCAGAAAAAGGTTCTTCCCCTAGGCCGAAAGGCATAAAAAAAAGGTTTAGAAATAGAGAGACACGGTTTCTAGAGTAGTTAGTGGGCCACGAACTAGTGTAAAAAAGCCAAAAGGCAGATGTTTTTACTACAACTAGACAAGCCATTGGAAAAAGCTATGTCAAGTATTTTCTAGAATGTAGAACATACAAGGTAATTTCTGTTCACTTGTTGTGGAAGCATGTTTAGCGGTATTATCTACCGGGACCTAGTGTGTAGATACGAGAGCCACTAATCATGTCTGCAATTCATTGCAAGGATTTTAAGAAACCTAACAACTTAGTGATAGGGAGATTTATCTGTATATAGGCAATAATACAAAGGTAACAACAGCTGTAGTGGGAGATGTCACTCTCAGTTTTAGTGGAGATAGGGTTTTAATATTGAGAGATTAACTTTATGTACTTTCCATTAGAAGAAACTTAGTTTCTGTTTCTAGATTGGTTAAAAATGGATATTTGATTTATTTTAGTAACTTTGTGGATATTAAGGATAATAAACGGGTTATCTGTTATGGTACATTGGTGGATAATTTTTATATTATTACTCAAATCTGTCCTACACTGCTACTAGCTGAAATGAATAACACATTTAATTTACCATATAAGAGAAAGTTTTCTTCTTTAATGAACCAAACATTTCTTTCACGCTTACGCTTGGGTTATATTAATCTAAAAAGGACAAACAGACTGGTAGCAGATGAACTTTTGAGTTCATTGGAAGTGGAGGCACTTTCAGTTTGTGAATCTCGCTTAGAGGGTAAGATAACCAAGAGGCCTTTTTCGACCAAAAGTTATAAAGCTAAAGAACCATTAGAGTTAGTTCATTTTGATGTGTGTAGTCCTATGACAATTCGAGCCAGAGGTGGCTATAAGTACTTTGTCAGTTTCATTGATGACTACTCAAGGTATGAATACATTTACCTGACGCACTATAAGTCTGAATGCTTTGAAAAATTCAAAGAATTCAAGGTGGTGGCAGAGAAGTATCTAGGTAAAAGTATCAAATCACTGCGATTTGACCGTGGTGGGGAATACCTCTTTGGAGAGTTTAAAGATTACCTATCACAAGAAGAAATTGTATCTTAGTTGACTACACCTGGCACTCCGTAACAGAATGGTGTAGCAAAAAGAAGAAATAGGACTTTTAAGGAGATGGTAAGGTCCATGATGAATTATTCTATAAGTTCACTCAAGGAAAAAATAACTTAGACAAAATTCTTGGCAAGCAAAAATGTGTTTTTGACAAAGCCAAAATTGGGTATAAGCCAAAGAAGAAACAAAAGTTCTTAAGCAATATTTTTGTCAAGGCATCTTTAAATCATAAAAATGCTACATGTTTTCATTGCTATGAATATGGACACACTATCACACACTGTCCACATAGAAACCCTTTAAATAATTCTATTAAGAAGGTTTGGGTTCCTAAAGAAACACATCCTCAAGGAACTAACACCAAAGGACCCAAGAAAATTTAGGTACCAAAAATCAAAACTTGATTCTCCTTGCAGGTGTGTCTCAAATTCTCATTCAAGGAAGGAGTGTGGTATCTCGATAGTGCTTGTTCAAGACACATGGCATGCGACCAATCGATGTTTGCATCTCTCTAACCAAAAGACAACGGATTTGTGACTTTTAAAGACAATAACAAAGAGAAAATTATAGGAATTAGTTGTATCGGTAAAATTTCTTCCCCTTCTATTGAAAATGTTTTGCTTGTTGATGGTTTGAAACATAACCTTCTTAGCATAAACCAACTTTGTGACAAAGGTCACAAGGTTGTGTTTGATTATGCTAAGTGTGTTATTGAAGATTCAACAAATAACAAAGTTATCTTTGAAGGTCAAAGACATGAAAATATTTATACATTTACTCTCAATGATCTTTCTAAGAATGGCACCAAGTGCTAAGCTGTCTTGAGTGATAATAGTTGGTTATGACATAGAAGCCTTGAACAAGCACACATGAACTTGATTTCCAAACTTTTGACAAAAGAATTGAAGATTGGGTTACCCCAAATCAAATTTGAAAAAGACAAAGTGTGATGCATGTCAATAAGGTAAACAAGTTAAAAATTCTTTTTTATTCCAAAAATGTGATTTCAACTTTTAGGCCATTACATGTGATGCCCCGTCCTCCGGGCACGTCGGGACATACGTAACTATAAATAAGGAAGATATTTTAGCCATGCATTTATAAATACATACGATAATTAGTACATCATTAAAGGTTCAGAAGTTATCCAGCATACTTAACGATTATAGTTATCCAGAAAATTTAACAATAGTTACATTATGTCCGTGGAAACTGAACAAAAGAACAAAAAGAGAATATTCTACGTCTTTAAGCGGCACTGTTGGGGTCGGTTGGGTCCTGACACTCTACCTGCTCCTCAAAGTCTTCTTCTCCTACGAACACACCTTCCTCAAATTGTTCATCTCCTTCACCTGCAGCACGAATGCCATGAGCCGGAGCCTAGAAGTAAATTTCTTAAACTGTCTAATAAACTCACAATAAAATATCCTACAATACATATCGTATAATACCCAATACAAATTTAAGGGCAAAGAGACAGACAATTTATCATTTTCAGCAGGAAAAGCATTTATAAGAACAATTGTGCGAGTGCGTGATGCAAATGAATACAATGCAATTGCCCAACCCAATGTGCTTCCAGAACAATATCGTGAATTCCACGCCGGGAATTACAGAGTAGACTTGATGGGACCTAATCACCGAACCCATCCTCGCCTCGTTGTGAAAGGTAAACCCTCACCTTAGCTACATGTCTTTGCCGTTTTATGTAATGGCAACAGTGTGCGGACTGACCTTTATCCAATTTTACCCATCCTTATTCTAGGCCAACCTATCCCACCGTAAGGATTAGGATGCTCGTTAGGCGTCAACACAAAGCCTAATTAAAGTTAGTGACGAACCCATGGTGCCTAATCCCCCTTTTCATCATGAAAAATCTCTCAATTTATTTTTTCAAATATGACAACTAGGGACGCCCTAGATCCCCAACCACAAAAAGAACGAGTTTCATATAACCCAACCCACAATGAAAGATACGAAAGGGACTCCAATAACCCAAGATGCAATATATGAATGCTCATGATGTGCAATATGGTTCTCATGCACAATTAATTATAGCATAGCATGTAAGTATGGTGTGGCACAGGGTACAATTTACTAAAGCATAGGGTGCAAGCATGCGAAACATAAATCATGCCTTATGTGACATGGGATCGAACTATCGGCATTGGTTCATTTCATCAAAATCATCATTTTCATACACTAATTATTCACCAAGTTCATATAAAGTCCATAGATTCAAGTTTCACCAAGCAACATGCCATTCGTGTACTTAACCAAATTTAGGTAAATATTTAATTACTAAATTTAAAGTTACGATAGTGTTTTGAAATACCTAGATTTAGATTTAATTTCTAAAATTTGAATACTAATTAGATAAAATTATTTTCTACAACTTTCATATTTAACACTAAGGTCAGATCCGGGGGCAAAAGGGCCATTTATTTTGATTAAGTGAAAATCATTAAGCACTTTACAAAGAAAAGTGCAGAAATTGGGCCTCTATTGGCATCGATTTTGGGGCATCAAGGGCTATAAGTCTGATTTTTGGTTAGGTTTTAGTTTAAGGTATCCCCTATAAGTTTCATGTTTTGTGCTAAGACAAGGTGTTTGGAACAAATAGGTGTTTTTGGACAATTTATAAAAGGGGTTCAGTCATCCTAAAAAGGGTCTGCAGAATAGATTTTTAACAGAGAATGCTCAAAACTTTTGGGGTACCATCTGAGGGTATTTTGGGTTGATTTTTGCTCAATATTTAATTTAATATGTTAGCTACATTTTTCATCTTTACCACTTTTGGATTTGGATACTAAAAACTTATGGTATTGGTCTCACAAAAAGGTGTGACAGAGAGCTCTGTCAGTCACTAAAACATAATAGTGACTTTGGGAAGCGTTTTGACCTATCAAGACTTCATATATTTATTTTGCTCATATTTGGTTAACAGTAAGTAAGATAAAAATGTCCTCTACAAATTTTATGTTTTGACACAAGCTCAGTTCTCACCCTAACTTAGGGTTTTGAGGTCTGCAACTCAGAGTGGTCAAGATCTGACACTCTTTGGCAAAAATGGTATATCTGGATTTTTACCCAACGGAATCACTTCAAACCAATTTTGAACAAAATAGAACTTAAAATTCTAGGTCTGGACATAGAAATCACATTTAGATCATTTTTCTACAACTAGTTGTGGTATTTTAAAGTTCATGGTAGAAAGTTGGCAAATCGAGAAAATCAGGTTATTTAGGGTTTTGATAGCTTAGCTCATGTTGTGTTCATTTTTGAGGTATTTTCTTTGCATGCCTGTCATATAGTCATACAAACCAAAATTTCATAACATATTCAAGTCATAAAACTTTAAAATATTCACATGCAAGCACATGCAAGACTTATTCTTACTCAAACAGTTCACAACTACTCATACGACGCCTTTTTGAGTTAATCTTTGATTCTTATTCTTAGGGTTGATTATAGAGATGGATTGGGAGATATTTTATGAGAGAAGATCAGAAGGTTTTATGGGATTTACGTACCTCTTTTGATGCTCAAAAGGTTAAAGAAGAATGGGACTTAATTTTAATGCTATCTCCTTGATCCCTCCTAGCTTCTTCCTTCTTCTTCCTTCTTTCTTCTCTCTTAGAACACTTAAAAAATTTTGGTCTCTCACTCTCTCACTCTCTTAGCCGAAAATGCATGGAGGAGAAGGGTGTTTGGTATGTTTTTATAATAAAAATACAATAGAGATATAATAATTGCTTGTAAGCTTTATTTCAAATTTTCTTTAATTCCTATTGGCTGCATGAGAGGTGGGTGCTATTTGAGACATTGAAAAATCTGATTTGGCAGGTGGGGTTCGGCCGTGGCAGATTTGGGAGGCTCAAGATCTGAATTTTCATTATTTTAGGGTTTAAATAGTATATTTTATACCATTTTGTGAAAGAAAATGTATAAAATATTAATTTTATGTATCTTTTTGGTATCTAAACCTACTAAAACCTATTATATTAATGTGTTTATAATTAAATTAGTCTTTTCATGATTTACGATAATTTTGATAGCAATTAATTAAATAGGTATAGACTTTTAAGTTAAATTAAGTTAGTTTGTCAAGAATTGACTTTTCTACTTATTTATTGTGTAGAGACTTTAAACAATTATTTGTTTGCTTTTGTTAACCTATATTATTATATTATTATGTATATCACTTTTATAAAAAATATTAGATCAAAATAATGCTAAATTTATACATCTTTTTCTTATTTTTAAGCTTAAAAAGACATAAAGTAGCTTTTTGGGTATATTTTCCTAGGTGGCCGGTCATGTAAGGGTAATTTGGCCATTTTTATTGTTATTTTGTCTTTTTTAATTGATTGTATATAAATATCTAGTTTTAGATGTCCATGTATCAAATTTTTAAATTTTATGACTTTTTGCTGTATTAGGGGCAAAATTGTCATTTTACCCTAATTATGAGAATTTTTTTAATTTTATATTTTATATTTTATATTTTATGTTATTTACTTAATTTAAGCTATCCCGAGACTTTTTTGAGTATTAGGGCTTTGCCTCTGAGTATTTGGTCTTTTTACGATTTCTAGGTCAAATTTAGAATTTTCGAATTAATTATAGTTTTTTCTGTTCATGTAGCGACCTAAGTTTTCATTATCTATCCATCGCTAATAGTTAGGTTTGAACCGGGTTGTTACAATCCACCCCCTAAAATAAATTTCGTCCTCAAAATTTCGTATTGTACCTTAATCTGCGAATAACTGGGGATGACTTATCCTCATAATTTCTTTTTGCTCCCATGTCGATTCTTCAATTCCGTTGTGCTTCCAAAGAACTCGAACGACCAGAATGGTTTTGCCTCTAAGAATCTTGTCTCGTTGATCGATAATCCTTACCAATTATTCTTCGAATGTGATATCTTCGTCAACATTGAGTTCCTTCCAATCCAGAATGTGGGTAGGGTCAGGTTCATACTTCCTCAGCATCGACACATGAAAAACGTTATGAATGTTGGCAACTTGAGGTGGTAAAGCAAACGATATGCCACTTCCCCAACCTTGGCTAGAACCTCAAACGGCCCAATGTATCTTGGAGGTAGCTTCCCTTTTTGGGCGAAGCATATGACCCCTCTTCGTGGTTGAATCTTCAGGAATACATGATCTCCTACTTCAAATCGTAGTGGCCTTTGTTATTGATCTGCATAGCTCTTTTGTCAGCTCTGTGCGGTGGTTATCCATTGCTAGATGAGTCGGATCTTCTCAGTAGTCTCTTATACTAAGTTTGGTCCAAGGAGTGCATTTTCTCATGCTTCAGTCGAACAAATCGACGAACGTCACGGTCTTCCGTAGAGGGCTTCATATAGAGGCATGCTAATGTTGGATTGATAGCTGTTATTGTAAGCAAACTCGACCAACGATAAGTTTTCTCCCAATGTCCTTTGAAATCCATGACACAAGCTCGAAGCATGTCTTCTAGTGTCTGAATTGTACGTTCAGATTGCCCATCAGTTTGCGGGTGAAAGGCGGTGCTGAAGCAAATCTTCGTTCCTAAGGCGATTTGCAAACTCTGCTAGAATCGTAAGGTGAAACGCAGATCTCGATCTGACATGATAGACAATGGAATTCCATGAAGACGTACGATTTCTCGAATGCACTTTTGGCTTAGGGTTTCTAACTTCTCGAAAGTTTGAACTGGTAGGAAGTGTGCTGATTTGGTGAGGTAATCTACGATTACCCAGATAGAATCATGTCTTGTTGGTGATCTTGATAGTCCCGAGACAAAGTCCACGGTAACGTGGTCCCACTTTCACTGAGGAATCTCTAGGGGTTGGAGAGTTCGTCCTGGTCTTTGGTGCTCGGCCTTCACTTACTGACAGGTAAGGCATTTGGCTACAAAACTTGATATATCCTTCTTCATGCCATCCCACCAATAGTGCCTCTTCAGATCGTGATACATCATTGTCCCTGCGGGGTGGACAGCAAAAAGTGACTGGTGGTGCTCCTTCAAGATGTCTCCTCTCAGATTCTTAACATTTAGGATGAAAAGTCGTCATTCGTATGTCAACTGCCCATGTTTGTTGACTATCCATCCTGGCTTTGATTCCTTCGGAATTAGATGCCTTCGAATAAATTTGGACTCCTGGTCATACTTTTGGGCTTCCACAATCTACTGATAGAGATTCGTTGTTGCCATTGTTAGGTAAAAATAGCTTCCATCCTCCGATTTTAAGGGTTGGAGTTGGAATTCGTTGAGCGTCCCTATCATGTTCCATTCTCTTGATGCTATACAAGCCATCGTGCTCCTCATTTTCTGGCTAAGGGCATCGGCCACCACGCTAGCCTTGCCCGGGTGATAGGCTAATGTAAACCGGTAGTCCTCTAAATACTCCATCCAGCGATGTTGTCTCATATTAAGATCCTTTCGAGTGAACAGGTATTTCAAACTTTTGTGATCGATAAAAAGCTTGAACTGTTCTCCATAGAGATAATGCCTCCATAACTGTAGTGCGAACACCACTACTGCAAGCTCCAGGTCATGGGTAGAGTAATTCTGTTCACGAGGTTTTAATTGTCTCGACCTGTAAGCTACTACCTTCCCATTTTGCATTAATACACATCCTAGACCATCCTTTGATGCATCACAATACACCGTATACCCAACCTCTCATTCGGGTATGATCAGGATCGGGGCACTGGTCAATCTTCTCTTGAGCTCTTGAAAGGCCGTTTCAAACTTATCACTCCACTCAAACTTTACCCCTTTTTGCATTAATTTGGTCATTGGGTATGCTAATTTTGAGAAATCCTGGATAAATCTTCGGTAATATCCCGCTAACCCAAGGAAACTACGAACTTCAAAAATATTCTGAGGTGGCTTCGATTCTAAAATAGCTTCTACCTTGGCAAGGTCTACAGTAATTCCTTCCTTAGACACTACATGTCCCAAATATTTTACTTCACGCAACCAGAATTCACACTTGATTGCCTTAGCAAAGAGTTGTGAATCTCTTAACTTCTGCAAGATAATTCTCAGATGTTGTTCATGTTCTTCCTCATATCGGGAGTATACTAGGATGTCGTCTATGAAGACCACTACAAATTGGTCGAGGTAGGGCTGAAAGAGTTTATTCATCAAACTCATGAAAACTCATGGGGCATTGGTTAACCCAAAGGGTATGACTACGAATTCATAATGTCCGTATCATGTTCTAAAGGCTGTCTTCGGTATATTCTCCTCCTTGACTCAAAGCTAGTGATATCCGGAGCGAAGGTCAATACTTGAGAAACAAGCTGAACCTCGCAACTGGTCGAAGAGATCATCGATACGGGGCACGGGGTATCGATTCTTGATTGTTACCATGTTCAGCAGACGGTAATCGATATAGGGATGTATGGTTCCATACTTTTTCTTGGCGAATAGTGCTGGCGCTCCCCATGGTGACGTACTAGGGCGAATAAAACCATTACTAAGCAATTCCTGGAGCTGGCTCTTTAACTCTTTTAGCTTGGCAGGTGCCATACGGTGGGCTACGATCAAAATCGGTGCGGTTCCAGGCTGAAGTTCTATCACGAACTCAATCTCACGGCGCGGGGGTAGTCCAGGTATGTGAGACCCTGTACCGTTTGATTTTGATATATATGCATGTTGGGTGTTTTGACGCCTTTTTAGAATTTTTGCTTTAATATGCTTTTATGTGTTTTGATGTCTGTTTTGGTTAAACTGAGCATGCGGGGTTGTTTCCCGAGGTTATAGGGAGTTTCTGTGCGAATTTTGAAAATTTTAAAAAAAAGATATTTTGAAGGCCTATAAATATCTGACCTTAGATATTTTGGTGGAGATATTTTTCTTTTGGAAAGCTTAGTGGTTAAGTTTCTTCATCCAAACAAAAACCTCTGCCTTTTCTCTAGATTTTCTTGGGGCTCGAGCTTTATTTTTGGTGATCGGGTAGCGGCTCATTGCTATTGGCTTCGTGGTCTACGCATCCATCCAGACGGAATTTGATTTCGGCGAGGCTTAGATTTTCAAGTAGATCGAGACGTCGGATTTTTGACCCAACAAGGTAGGATTCTAGATTCTACTGCTGTATAAGGGAGTTATATGTAATCTTATGCATTTCTACCGTGTTAAACATATGAAAAAGTAATTTATATTTGATAGATCTGGTTTTGGTTTTAAAATCGTTTTTTTTCGGCATTTCGGTTGGAGAAAAAAGGGTTTGAGACTTTCCTTTCGGTGTATCTTTGTTATTTTGGGTTTGTGTATGTCCATGGGTTGAAAAAGAGGTGTTTGGCTGGTTTAATTTGGAGTTGAGAAGTTGTTTTCGTAGCTTGGGTTTGATTTTCACCATCGCCTATAGCTTATTCTGAAGTTTGAAAATTTTTGGGTTTTGTGTCGACACCATTTTCTGTTAGGGTCGACACAATTTTCTTCTGGAGTGCTGAGTATGCTCCAGTAGCTTACGTTGAACTCTCTGTTCTTTTGTGTCGACACATTTTCTGTTTTTGTCGGCACAATTTGTTGTTGGTGTCGACACATTTTCTGTTTGTGTCGACACAATTTCCTTCTGTTGGTGTTGAGTATTCTGTTGTGATTTGTGTCGACACTTTTTCTGTTTGTGTCGACACCTCCGTTGTTTGTGTTGACACATTTTCTGTTTGTGCCAACACCTCCGCTGTTTGTGTCGACACCTTTTCTATTGGTGTTGACCATTTTCTTCCTTTGTGTGAGAAGATGGGTTTTGAGTTCGGGGTGAGTTTTAAGAGCCCGTGGGGTCCTAGAATGTGAAAGATATATTTTATGTTTAAATCATGTTTGTTTGGATAAAAAGCATGTTTTTACGCTTTTTTTCTTGGTTTATTACATAATTCGAATGTGTTGTTTTCCGTGGTTTTAAAAAAGATGGTTTTGAAAATGGAGGTTTTATAAAACGTGTATTTGGAGGTTTGGAGCTAACCCTTGGGGTTGAGTCTCAATTTCTAAAGTGTTTGAAAAACTTTGTTTTTACATGTTTTGGTTTGTGTTTCTTGCTTATACATGCGTGGTATAACTGGTTTTGGGGAAAATATTTTAAAAAATATTTTGTTGATCTCCATGTTGATGGATGAATCTATATACATGTGCAATGTATACTTGTGAAAAGGTTTTGTAGTTGATGCTACAGTTCAATTTTTTAGAAGATTATCTTGATGTACCGGGATGATGGGCATTTGGCACAAGTTTCCCTCGGTGTAAGTCCGGAAACGTGCGCAGCGTAGGTGCTCTATTCCTTCAAGTTAGTCCCCGTAAATTGAGTTGGGTACTCTGTACCCTCAGGTTGTCGCCCGTAAATTGAGTGGTTACGTTATGGAGCTTCGTATAGAACCTGTGTGTATCTAACCGGTCCTATGATGTATAAGGATTAGATACTGGACATGGGTCTATTGTTGTTACCTCTATCGTGTGATGCAGTCGGTACATAGGATCATATTCTTCTTTTTTTTTTCCACGATGGTACATTCAGTGAGGGAACAACATTTTCGATTACCGTTTTTCCTTAACTATGGTTGGTAATTTGCAATATTTGCATCGCATGGTTTGAAGGATGAAAACAGGGTTTTATGTTAATGAAACTGTTTTGGGAGACTTGTGTGGTTTGATGGGAAAACTTGGGGTTTGTGAAAAACCTTTTTGGGTTGTGGTTGAGTTTAACTCCCACTCATATGGTGGCATATTTTCCTACTTTACAGCTTTTTATCTGTTTCTATTGGGTTTCGGCTCACGGGTGAGAATTTTCTGTTAAAACATTTGCAGGTGATGCCCACAGTGGCGGAAAACTTTTATAGTTTTCTTTTTTGGATTGCTTGTTCCTGAAGACAGGTCTTGTACGCCATAAGGCGATATATTGGACGCATGTTGAACTGTTGTCCTTTATATATGAGAGATACATTTTGTTGGGTATTCCATTGGTTTCAACAGGTGAATTTTAATGTATGAAAACCTATATTTTCATATAAATTGGATGTTTCGTAGATTTTCACGTGACCCCGAGTTTTGGGGCGTGATAACTTGGTATCAGAGCTCTGGGTTCGAATACCTAAAGCCATGGGAAAAGGGGTTTATCACCTGGTGAGGTTGATTGTGTATGCTTGCTTGCATGTGTTTAAACGTTGTTTTATAACATGTTGTTAGCTTTTTGGGCATGATAGTTGTGTATATGTGGGTATGGAGGTTGAATCTCCGGATTGATGAGTCTTGCTTCAAGGCATTTGGAATAACAGATTTGGAAGCCAAGTTAGAAACGTGTTAGGCCGACGTGTTTCTAGCAGGGAGTCTAAATAGGTTATCCAAATTGACGAATTTGTCTTGTTGGTTCTCCTCGGTATGTGAGACGTGTTTAACATGATCTTATGTGGCTATGTGATAGCATGATTATGTGTTTCTGTTACGTAGTCACATGTTGTAGGAAAGCTTATTCTGTTTATATTGCTTCCTATAGAACTATGTCTACGCGAGGAGTGCGGGGACGGGGCCGTGGCCGAGGTCGTGCTTATGTTCAAGTTCCAGAGGAGGGAGACGTTCATGCCCCACATGAACAAGTGGGAGGTGCTGACGTTGTCCAGGAGATGCTTGTTACTATGCGAGCTATGGCAGAAGCAACCAAGGCTAGTGTGCGGGTTCCGAAGCCAAAGGCTTCTGTGGCCATGAGGGAGTTTCGACGGTTGGATCCTCCAACCTTTGCTGGGGAACCGGACCCCAAGGTGGCTACTGAGTGGTTGGAAGTGACCACAACGACCTTCGATACTCTGGATATCGAGGAGGATGCTCTGCGCATAAAGTTGGCAGCATTCCAACTACGGGAAGATGCTAGAGAGTGGTGAAAGTTCGCCAAGACCACTGTGGATGACATGTGGGCTGCTTTCACGATAGTCTTCTTGGAGAAGTATTTCCCGAGATCTTCGAGAGATATTTATCGAGAGGAGTTCCTCTCCCTTGTTCAGGGGAACTTATCTATGGTTCAGTATGAGGCCAAATTCGCGAATCTGTCGCGGTTTGCACTAGAGATGGTATTGACAGAGGAGTTACGTACTCGGAGGTTTGAGAGAGGACTTCGACCTGCTATCAAGAATAGGGTTGAAGCTCTGGATGTGGAGGTGTATATCAAGCTGGTGGAAGCAGCTATCTGGGTAGAAAACTCGTTGGCAGATAGCCGTAGGATCAGAGAGGGTAAGAACCAGCAGGGCAGTGATAATACACAGTCTCAGGGGCGCAGGAACAAGCGCCGAAGGTCATCTGGGCCTAGTTCTCATTTTCCTGGATCATATCAGCCGCGATCGTTTGCACCTATACCTTCAGCGGCTTCGGCAAGAAGGCCGGAGCAGAGAGGATTGATCTATTTTCGCTATGGACAGCCGGAGCATCGTTCGGTTGAGTGCCCGCAGAAGGGCCAAGCTCAGAGTTCAGCGCCCGTCCAGTCACAGGCGAGAGGCCCACCTATCTATTTTGGATGTGGTCAGCCTGGGCATATCCGCAGACTCTGCCCCAGGGAGGGGAATGTTCAGGGTGTGACAGGAGCATCAACTGCTTCATCTGTACAGAGGCGACAGGCCCCGCAGCAGCCTACGGCGCAGACATCGAGGTTTGCAGAAGGAGATACTTCAGCCCTGTCGGTGAGGCAGTCATCGACTCAGGGTTATGGCGGGCAGACCAGACTACCACAGACCAGGGCTTATATTCTTGCTGATCATAGTGCTTCCAAAGCACCAGTTGTGTCTGATGCAGTAGTTACTCTAGCCATGATCAGAGGTACTCTTCTAGTCTTTAGATCATGGGCCAGTGTTCTTATAGACACGGGAGCATCACATTCGTTTATATCCTC
>JAUMHN010413868.1:0-14053 GCA_032360265.1 Heliamphora ciliata
CTATTTTTGGAAGGTCTTGTGGGGCAAGTTGGGAACTAAGTTGTTGTTTTCAACTACTTGTCATCCCCAAACAGATGAACAAACCGAGGTAGTGAATAAAACTTTATCTACCTTATTACGTACTTTCATTCAAAAGAACCTAAAAAATTGGGAGGATTGTTTACCATTCATAGAGTTTGCATATAATCGGACTATGCATACTACCACTTCTTATTCTACTTTTGAAATTGTTTATGGCTTTAATCCACTTACTCCTTTGAATTTATTGCCTTTATCTGTTGATGATAGAAGTAGTTTGGATGGACAAAAAACGCTGAATTGGTGAAATCACTTCATGAGAGGGTACGACTTCAAATTGAGCAGAAAAATGAGAAGATAGATTCCCAAGCAAATAAAGGACGAAGACGAGTCATCATCGAGCCAGGAGACTGGGTTTGGGTGCATATGCGGAAGGAACGCTTTCCAGCCCATAGAAAAATTAAATTGCACCATCGGGACAATGGACCTTTCCAAGTTCTGGAGAAGATCAATGACAATGCTTATAAAATCGATCTTCCAGGTGAGTATAATGTTTCTGCTACTTTCGATGTTTCTGGCCTTTCTTCTTTTGATGTAGGTGACGATTCGAGGTCGAATCCTTTTAAGGAGAGGGAGAATGATGGGAATCAAGGTAGTCTTAGTGTGAGACCCTGTACCGTTTTCTTTTTTGATATATATATATATGCATGTTCGGTGTTTTTGTACACGTTTTGGCATTTTTTCCTTAATATGCTTATATGCATTTTGATGCATGTTTTGGTTTAAATAAGCATGCGGGGTTATCCCAGGGGCTGCGGGGAGTTACGGTGCGAATTTTAAAAATTCAAAAAAAAAGATATTTTGAAGGCCTATAAATATCTGGAGTTAGATATTTTCAAAACTTAACTCCTAAATTTTCTCCAGTTTTCTCTCTGCCTTCTCTCTAACTTCTCGGGGGCCTAGGGCTTGGTTTTTGACAAACCAACTGTTGATCCTTGTTATTGGCATCGTGGTCTACGCATCTATCTGGATGGAATTTGATTTCGACAAATCTCAAATTTACATGTAGATCGAGGCATCAGGGCTTTGACCTAACAAGGTAGGATTCAGATTCTACTGCTGTATAAGGGTGTTATATGTAATCTTATGCATTTCTACCGTTTAAAAACGCATGGAAAGGTGATTTATGTTTTAGATCTGATTTTTTATTAAAACCATTTTTTGGCATTTTCGGTGGACGGAAGTGTGTTTAGAGGGTTTTCTTTCGAGATTTTGGTGTGAGGCTTGGGCGTGTTGGTATCTGAGAATGTTTGTTGGGTGTTTGGAGGTTTGATTTGAGGTTTTGAAGCAAAACCTTAGTTCAAAACCATTTTCTGGGCTGGTTTAGTCGACTGAAGCTATGAGTTCAGTCGACTGTATCATCATTTGGTGAGTTTAGTCGACTGGACTTGAGAGGTCAGTCGACTGAAATTCCTTCTATTCGGGTTCTCTTTTCCCAAAGAGATTTTCAGTCGACTGAGGGCTTGGGCCAGTCGACTAGGGTCCTGTGTGGGCTGTTGGTGCTGTTTTGGTCGTTCGGTGGTTGGGTTTTGACTTCCCTCACTTCCCTCGGTTGGTTTTTAAAGCGATGGATCTTTGAGATCTCGCGTTGTGGAGGTTGATTTTCAAAAGGATTGTTTCAAAAAGAAGTTTTTACGAAAACCTTTGGGAAAAACTTATTTATTGGAGGTTTGGAGCTAACCCTTAGGGTTGAGGCTCACTTTCTAAAACATTTTGATGAAAATATGTTTTTACATACTTTGGTTTGATCTCCATAGTTCATGGATTTGATCACTTATTTATACATGTGTTGTATAACTATTTTTCGAAAAAAATATTTTGAAATGTTTTGTATGATCTCCATGTTGATGGATAGATCTATATATACATGTATAATGTATATTTGTGAAATGTTTTCGTAGTCGAGCTACGATTCAATTTTTTGAAGATTATCTAGATGTACCGAAATGACGTGTATTTGGCACGAGTTACCCTCGGTGTAAGTCCAGAAACGTGTGCAGCGTAGGTGCTCTGTACCTTCGGGTTAGTCCCCGTAAATTGAGTTGGTTGGGTGCTTTGTACCTTGGGTTGTCGGGCTTGTAAATTAAGCGGTACGTTATGGTGCTCCGTATAGAACTTGTCATTACCTAACGAGTCTTGAAAGGCTGGGGTCTAGGGTAATGGGCAGAAGTCTATAGTTGTTACCTATGTTCCCTCGTGATAGAGTCAGTACATAAGATTATATTCTTCTTCTTTCCATGATGGTACATTCCGTGAGGGAACAATGATTTTGGTTACTGTTTTTCCTTAACTGTGGTGGTTTATTTGCATTATTTGCAATACATGGTTTTAAGGATTGAAAACATGGATTTTATGAAATAAAACCGTTTTGAGACTCGTGGTGCTCTGATGAAAAACCGTTTTGGGTTTTGTGGTTGAGTTCACTCCCACTATATGATTGCATATTCTGCTTTACAGCTTTATAGTATGTTTCTATTGGGTTTCAGCTCACGAGTGGGATTTTCTTGTCAAAATCATTTTCAGGTGATGCTATGGATGATGACCATGAGTAGCTCTGGTGGTGCCCGCAGTGGCGGAAAACTTTTATAGTTTTTGTTTTGGTATGCCTGTTCCTGAAGGCAGATTTTGTACGCCGTAAGGCGATATATTGTATGCATGTTGGAACTGTATGTCTTTGTCTATGAGAGATACTTTGGTTGAGTATTCCATTGGTTTCAACAGGAGGATTTGAATGTATGAAAACCTATATTTTCATAAAACTGGTATTTGGTGGATTTTCACGTGACCCCAGATTTTGGGGCGTGACAACTTGGTATCAGAGCTCTGGGTTCGAATACCTCAGAGCCATGGAAAAAAGGGGTTTATCACCTAGTGAGATTGACTGAGTATGCTTGCTTGCATGTGTGTAAATGTTGTTTTATAACATGCTGATAGCTTTCTGAGCATGATAATTGTGTATACGTGGGTATGAAGGATGAATCTCAGGATTGACGAGTCTTGCCTTAGGATGTTTGGAATAATAGATTTGGAAGCCAAGTTAGAAACACGTTTGGCCGACGTGTTTTCCAGTCGGGAATCTGAATAGGTTATCCAAATTGACGAGTCCGTCTTGTTGATTCTCCTCAGTATGTGAGACGTATTTACATGATCTTAAGTGGCTATATGATAACATGATTATGTGTTTATGTTACGTTGTAACTTGTTGTAGTAAAGCTTATTTTGTTCCCGTGGCTGAGGTCGTGTTGATGTTCAGGTTTCGGAGGAATGAAACATTCCTGCCCCACAGGAACAAGTGGGTGGTGCTGAATGGGCGGCGCTGATGTTGTCCAGGAGATGTTAGCTACTATGCGAGCTATGGCTGAAGCTATCAGGGCTAGTGTGAGGGTTCCTAAGCTATGGGCTTCTGTGGCCATGAGGGAGTTTTGGTGGTTGGATCCTCCGACCTTTTCTGGGGAGCCGGACCCAAAGGTGGTTACTAAATGGTTGGAAGTGACCACGACGATCTTCGATACTCTGGATATCAAGGAGGATTCTTTGCATGTGAAGTTGGCGGCATTCCAACTGTGAGAAGATGCTAGGGAGTGGTGAAAGTTCGCCAAGACCACTGTGGATGACACGTGGGCTGCTTTCACGAGAGCCTTCTTGGAGAAGTATTTCCCGATATCTTCAAGGGATACTTACCGAGAGGAGTTCCTCTCCCTTGTTCAGGGGAACCTGTCTGTGGTCCAGTATGAGGCCAGGTTCGCGAATCTGTCGCGATTCGCAGTAGAGATGGTTTCAACAGAGGAGCTGCGCACTCAGAGGTTTGAGAGGGGACTCCGACTTGCTATCAAGGATAGGGTTGCTGCTCTGGATGTGGAGGTGTATATCAAGCTGGTGGAAGCTGCTATCCGGGTAGAGAACTCGTTGGCAGACAGCCGCAGGATTAGAGAGGGTAAGAACCAGCAGGGCAATGGGGATACACAGCTTCAGGGGCACAGGAACAAACGCCGAACACCGTCTAGACCTAGTTCTCATTTTTCCAGGTTGTATCAGCCGCAGTCGTCCACACCTACACCTTCAGTGACCTCGACAGGAAGGTCAAACCAGAGATGGATGATCTATTACCGATGTGGACAGCTGGGACATCATTCAGTTGAGTGCCCGCAGAAGGACCCGGCTCATAGTTCAGCGCCAGTCCAATCACAGGCGAGAGACCCACCTATCTGCTTTGGGTGTGGTTAATCCGGGAATATTCGTACACACTGTCCCAGAGAGGGGAATGTCCAGGGTCCGACAGAAGCGCCAGCTGCTTCATCTATACAGAGGCGACAGGCTCGGCAGCAGCCTAGGGTTTAGATGTCGAGGTTTACGGAAGGAGGTGCTTCAGCGCAGTCGGTGAGGCAGCCATCAACTCAAAGTTATGGTGGGCAGACCATACTGCCATAGGCCAGGGCTTATGTTCTTGCTGATCCCGGTGCTTCTAAGGCACCAGTTGGACCTGATGCTGCAGCTACTCCAGCTATGATCAGAGGTACTCTTCTAGTCTTTAGATAATGGGCCAGTGTTCTCATCGACATGGGAGCATCACATTCTTTTATCTCTCTTACCTTTGTATCTGCATTGGGGTTACGGATAGACCCGTTGGGTAGTAGTGCATTGAGCGTAGAGACCCCGTGAGTGGGAAGGTGGAGTTGAGTAGAGTTTGCAGATCTTGTGAGTTAGGAGTCACCGGTCGTTGTTTAGCGTTTGATTTTATCATTCTAGACATGACCACGTTTGATGTCATCCTAGGGATGGACTGGCTGACTACCTACCGTGCCTTCATAGATTGTGAGCGACGAAAAGTGTTGATCTATACGCCGGAAGGTGACTGCTTTTACTTTGTAGGTGATCGGGATGAGGGCTTGATGTTTATTCCCGGTGCCGCTTTGGTTCGAGGGAACTTGGGTTCCCTCTTTTCTACTCTCAGGTTAGATGATCTGGGTGAGGTTCGAGGAGAGCTACCCCTTGTGGTCTGTCATTACCCAGATGTCTTTCCTGATGATTTGTTTGAGTTGCCACCAAGCCGAGATATGGAGTTCTCTATTGATCTTGTTCCTGGAGCTGCTCCCATCTCTATGCCATTGTACCGCTTTGCACCAGCTGAGTTGCGAGAACTCAAGGTACAGTTATAGGAGTTGCTTGACAAGGGGTTTGTGCATCCGAGTACGTCGCCATGGGGAGCTCCAGCGCTCTTCGCGAAGAAGAAGGATGGTTTGTTGAGATTATGTATAGACTACAGGAAGTTAAACCAGGTGATGGTAAAGAACAAGTATCCTATGCCAAGGATTGACGACTTGTTTGATCAGTTACGGGGGTCGCGCTGCTTTTCAAAGATTGACTTGAGGTCAGGATATCACCAGCTGAGGATTAGGGATGAGGACATAGCAAAGACCGCCTTTTGGACTCATTATGGTCACTACGAGTTTCTGGTTATGCCGTTCGGTTTGACGAACGCCCCTGCTACATTTATGGGTCTGATGAACCGTATCTTCAACCCTTATTTGGATAGTTTTGTGATCGTGTTCGTGGATGACATTCTTGTCTACTCGCCCACGAAGGAGTTGCACGAGGAGCATCTGCATGTTATCCTACAGCTTCTGAGAGAACATCTCTTGTATGCAAAGTTCGAGAAGTGTGAGTTCTGGATGATAGAGGTGAGATTCCTTGGACATGTAGTGTCGAAGGATGGGGTATCAATGAACTCGACGACGATTGATGCAGTGACGGATTGGCAGCGACCGAAGAACGTTTTTGAGATTCGCAGTTTTCTGGGTCTGACAGGTTATTATCGGCGGTTCGTCAAGGACTTCTCTAGGTTGGCAGCACCTATGATGCGTCTGACACGAAAGGGAGTTATGTTCGTGTGGAGCGAGTCCTGTGAGTCAACTTTCCAGGAGCTGAAGAGGAGATTGACCAGTGCGCCAGTGTTGATTATTCCAAAGCGAGGTCTTAGATATACAGTGTATTGTGATGCGTCACACGATGGTTTGGGCTGCGTTTTGATGCAGGGAGGTAAGGTTGTAGCCTATGGCTCGCAACAATTGAAGACACATGAGAATAACTACTCGACGCACGATTTGGAGTTGGCAGCCGTGGTCTTTGCTTTGAAGATCTGGCGTCACTATCTTTATGGTGAGCATTTCGAGGTCTTCTCTAATCACAAGAGCCTAAAGTATTTGTTTTCACAGAAGGACTTGAATCTTCGCCAACGAAGATGGATGGAGTTGTTGGGAGACTACGATTTTGATTTGTAGTACCACCCGAAAAAGGCAAATGTCGTAGCCGATGCACTCAGTAGGAGATCTCATGGTTTGTTAGCTGCTGTGGCTATACGAGAGTGGGAAATTCTTGGAGATGTTGGGGAGTTTGATTTGTGTCTCGGGGAGACAGGGAGAGGTGCGACCTTATATTCGGTAGCTTCACAGTCCACTTTGGTTGCACGCATGTTAGAGGCTCAGCGGACCGACCAGGAGGCTCAGATCATGCGGGACCGTATTGCTAGTGGAAAGGACACAGCAGGATGGGTGGTGGGTTCGGATCAGAGTTTGAGGTTGACAGGGCGACTGTTTGTGCCAGAGTTGTGTCGAGCTGAGGTGCTACATGAGTTTCATCATTGACGTCTTGCAATGCACCCTGGGGGCACGAAGATGTATCACGATCTGCGCCGTCAATTCTGGTAGACGGGAATGAAGAGGGATGTGACCCAATTCGTTTCTCGGTACTTTACTTGTTAGCAAGTAAAGGTAAAACATCAGAGACCGGTAGGATTGTTACAGCCACTACCTGTATCTGAGTGGAAGTGGGATAATATCACGATGGATTTTGTATCAAGACTTCCTCGATCGCCGGCAGGGCACGATGTTGTTTGGGTTGTGGTTGATAGGTTGATGAAATCTGCACACTTTCTCCCTATTCAAGTGAGGGATTCAGTGAACAGATTGGGTAGGTTGTATGTTCGGGAGATAGTCTGACTACACGGAGTACCTGTGACTATTGTCTATGATCGAGACCCGCGCTTTACATCGTGCTTTTGGCAGAGTCTTCATATATCTTTGGGGACTAGCTTGACCTTCAGCATAGCTTTTCACCCACAGACCGACGGTCAGTCTGAGAGGACCATCTAGATTTTGGAGGACATGTTGAGAGCCTGTGTGCTTAATTTTTGGGATTCTTGGGAGGATCACCTATTATTGGCAGAGTTTGCATACAACAACAGTTACCAGTCCAGTATTAGAATGGCACCGTATGAGGCTCTATATGGTAGGCCGTGTAGATCGCCTGTTTGTTGGATAGAGGTGGGAGAGACCCCTATTTTGGGACCCAACTTAGTACGGGAGACAATAGAGAAGATTACAGTAATTTGTCAGCGCCTAGTGATAGCACAGTGTCGCCAAAAGAGTTATGCTGATCGGAGAAGGAGACCGTTAGAGTTTGCAGTGGGGGATCATGTGTTTTTAAAGGTCTCGCCATGCAGAGGATTGATGAGATTTGGTCATAGCGGGAAGCTAGCACCACGTTTTATTGGACCGTTCGAGATCTTGGAAAGGATTGGGTGGTAGCATACCGTCTGGCTTTGCCACCTCAGTTAGCATCTGTGCATAACGTGTTTCACGTTTCCATGCTTCGGAGGTATGAGCCCGATCCTTCACATGTTCTGGATTGGACTGAGTTGCGGGTTGATGAGGATGTTACATATAAGGAGCTCCCGGTGAAGATCCTAGATACGAAGGAACAAGTGTTACGGGGGAGAACGATTGCTTATGTCAAAGTTCAGTGGCTTCATCACGGGGTTGAAGAAGCGACTTGAGAGCTTGAGTCTGGGGTTCGTGCGAGATACCCGGAGTTGTTTACCTCGTGACCTTTAGTGAATTTCAGATGCAAAATTCCTTAAGGGGGGAGAGTTGTGAGACCCTGTACTATTTCCTTTTTTGATATATATATATGCATGTTTGGTGTTTTTGTACACGTTTTGGCGTTTTCACCTTAATATGCTTATATGCGTTTTGATGTATGTTTAGGTTTAAATAAGCAAGCTGGGTTGGTCACGAGGGCTGCGGGGAGTTACGGTGCAAATTTTAAAAATTCAAAAAAAAGATATTTTAGAGGCCTATAAATATCTAGAGTTAGATATTTTCAAAACTTAACTCCTAAGTTTCCTCTAGTTTTCTCTCTGCCTTCTCTCTAACTTCTCAGGGGCCTGGGGCTTGGTTTTTGACAAACTAACTGCTGATTCTTGTTATTGGCATCGTGGTCTACGCATCTATCTGGACGGAATTTGATTTCAACAAAGCTCATATTTGCACGTAGATCAAGGCATCGGGTTTTTGACCCAACGAGGTAGGATTCAGATTCTACTGCTATATAAGAGTGTTATATGTAATCTTATGCATTTCTACCATTTAAAAATGCATGAAAAGGTGATTAATGTTTTAGATCTGGTTTTTTATTAAAATCATTTTTCGGCGTTTTTGGTGGACGGAAGTGTGTTTTGAGGGTTTCCTTTTGAGGTTTTGGCATGAGGCTTGGGCGTGTTGGTATCCGAGGGTGTTTGTTGGGTGTTTGGAGGTTTGATTTGAGGTTTTGAAGCAAAATCATAGTTCAAAACCATTTTCTGGGCTGGTTCAGTCGATTGAAGCTATGAGTTCAGTCGACTGGATCATCATTTGGTGAGTTCAGTCGACTGGACTTGGGAGGTCAGTCGACTGAAATTCCTTCTGTTCGGGTTCTCTTTTTCCAGAGAATTTTTCAGTCGACTCGAGGCTTGGGCCAGTCGACTGGGGTCCCGTGTGGGCTGTTGGTGTTCTTTTGGTGGTTGGGTGGTTGGGTTTTGACTTCCCTCACTTCCCTCGGTTGGTTTTTAAAGCGATGGATCTTTGAGATCTCACGTTGTGGAGGTTGATTTTCAAAAGGATAGTCTGAAAAGGGAGTTTTTACGAAAACCTTTGGGAAAAACTTGTTTATTGGAGGTTTGGAGCTAACCCTTGGGGTTGAGGCTCACTTTCTAAAACATTTTGATGAAAATATATTTTTACATACTTTGGTTTGATCTCCATGGTTCATGGATTGGATCACTTGTTTATATATGTGTTGTATAATTATTTTTCAAAAAAAATATTTTAAAATGTTTTGTTTGATCTCCATGTTGATGGATAGATCTATATATACATGTATAATGTATATTTGTGAAGTATTTTCATAGTCGAGCTACAATTCAATTTTTAGAAGATTATCTAGATGTACCAGAATGACGTGTATTTGGCACGAGTTGCCCTCAGTGTAAGTCCAGAAACGTGCGTAGCGTAGGTGCTCTGTACCTTCGTGTTAGTCCCCGTAAATTGAGTTGGTTGGGTGCTTTGTACCTCGGGTTGTCAGGCCTGTAAATTAAGCGGTACGTTATGGTGCTCCGTATAGAACTTGTCATTACCTAACGAGTCTTAAAAGGCTGGGATCTAGGGTAATGGGCAAGAGTCTATAATTGTTACCTCTGTCCCCTTGTGATAGAGTCGGTACATAAGATCATATTCTTCTTCTTTTCCACGATGGTACATTCCGTGAGAGAACAATGATTTTGGTTACTGTTTTTTCTTAACTGTGGTGGTTTATTTGCATTATTGCAATACATGGTTTTAATGATTGAAAACATGGATTTTATGAAATAAAACCATTTTGAAACTCGTGGTGGTCTGATGGAAAATTGTTTTGGGTTTTGTGGTCGAGTTCACACCCACTATATGATTGCACATCCTGCTTTAAAGCTTTATAGTCTGTTTCTATTGGGCTTCGGCTCACTGGTGGGATTTTTTTGTCAAAACTATTTTCAGGTGATGCTATGGATACTGACCATGAGTAGCTCTGGTGGTGTCCGCAGTGGCGGAAGACTTTTATAGTTTTTCTTTTTGGTATGCCTGTTCCTGAAGGCAGGTTTTGTACGCCGTAAAGTGATATACTGTATGCATGTTGGAACTGTATGTCTTCGTCTATGAGAGATACTTTGGTTGAGTATTCCATTGGTTTCAACAGGAGGATTTGAATGTATGAAAACCTATATTTTCATAAATCTGGTGTTTGGTGGATTTTCACATAATCCCGGATTTTGAGGCGTGACACTTAGAGATGGTGGACAGAGTCTCAGAGATTCGTTGCAAGTCCCAAAAGAGCTAATCACAAGATCTAGAGCAAAGAAGATCAAGGACGCAATGCAAAGATTGGTGCAATCTGTCTGGACCGAGCATGCTAATTTATTATACAAGAATCCATCGTTTAAGATGGGATCACAAGAAGAATAGCATGTTCCACTTCATGTGATACAAGCTACGGAGAGAAGCACAACCTAATGTTTTGAATTTTAATATTCATGCATATGGGCTTGTTTGACTATTTGATTTGTTGGGTTTTGCTTTTAATTATTATAAGAAGAATAAGGGTTTGAGCCTAAGTAATTTCGGCCATCCCATGATTGGATTTAGTTAGGTTTAGTTTTGACTGGCACATGTTGTCCCACATTGCTTAAAAATAAAAAATTTCTTCCAACCTTCTCCTATATAAAGGAGCCTCCATGTATTATTTTGACATGAATAAAGTGAAGTACAATTTTCTTTGAGAGAAAGTTTCTCTTATAGTTCTTGAGTGAATTAAATGACTTATCAAGGCTTCTTCCTTGTGGCGTCCTAGCTATAATCTTCGTTCTTGAAACAAGAGTTTAATGGGTCAAGATTTGTTCCTTGACTTGATTTTGATGTTCTTGGGTTTATTTCAATTTACTCGTGGGTTCAAGAGGGTTCAAATCATTGCTGGTTCACATCATTAATTTTGTACGTTTCTGAGAAGATTTCTAATATCCCTATGAAACTATTTTTAAAAAATGCTATTCTATTGAGAATATAAAGCTCAAATAAAAGTAAACAGAAATTCCATGTTAAAGTTGCATAATTAATTCTATTTATACAGGAAATTATTAAATTAATTATCATTATGTATGTGTAAATATTTTTTAACCAAGTTTTTAAATATAACAAACTACATTTTCATGCACATTTCTTTTCCGTGAGATAAGTGGACCGATCTTATACAGTTACCATACAACATCATCTCTATTGTAAGTCAAATGCATTAATTCTTAATATTTTTCAAACACAATTACAAATTAACTTCTTTAATTCTGCTTTCCTTTATATCCATAAGAAAATGGGGTTTTTGCGTCGGCTTTTTGCCGTCACAAATAATACTATTGCCGTCGCAAAAGGCTATTTGCGTAAGCATTGCGACGGCAAATGGGGGTAGGCAACTGTCCGGGTCGCAAAAGGGTTTTTGCGATAGCCATCGCAACCATTTATGACGGCACTTTATGCTTTTAGCGACGGCACTATTTTCGACGCAAATACTTATTAAAAACCATATTTTTGCCGTCACAAATGGTACCGACGGCTTTGTATTCTTTTAGCGATGGAAATGACTGACGCAAATACTATTTACAAATGTGTTTTCGCAACTGCACCGTGCCGTAGCAAATACTATTTTAAATATATACTTATTTGCCACCGCATGCTGGCCGTCACAAAAGACTTCTTACGACAATGTAACTCCCGAAACAAAATATATATATATAAAACTCCAAATTTTTTTGTTACGGCCTTGTGCCGTCGCAAATGTATTAATGCCTTTTGCGACGGCTAAATACCGATGCAACATGTGTTCATAATACATGTCTGTTGCAAATACAATTGATTTTAGTGACAGTAACAATTTTGATGCAAAAAATAAAAATAAAAATTTATCCATCTATTCACGTCCAAACATTCATTCATTTATCTATAACAATATATCAAACATTATCTCTTGATAACAATATTCATATTCGTTCAATCGCATATCAAAATATTTTAAAAGTACACATTATTAAATACAAATTAAAATATATTAAAAAGTGTACCAAATATGTCTCAAAATAATATTTAAGTTTCAACAAATACAATTTAAAATAAATCTTTCTTGTTTCAATAAATACAATCCAAAATAAATCTTTCTCCATTGTTAATTCTCTTTCCCCATCATCACTTAATTTTTCTCCTTCTCTAACACCTGAAAATCAATTAAAATCATTTTAAAACATGATAAATATTTAAAACGTACAATACACGTATATATACATGAACTAATAAAATTAAGTTGTAGCATACATCACAATATCGCCAGGCAAGCCAATAGCTTTTCTAATTGTATTAATCCATTTGCGAGGCCTTTCCAAATGAATATTAGGTTTCTTTACTTTTTGAATAAGTACTTGACAATAACCTAGATCTAATGGTACTCCGTCAAATTCATACAATGGGTCCCTAGTAATCAAAAACCTCTCAGCCAAATCATGTTTTGGAATACCATGATTAAGCAAGTCAACCTGTATCCCTACCTACAAGTACAAATATAATTTCTTCAAAATTTTGTTATATGTGCATGAAATGTGAACAATATAAAATGAGCTATTGTAAAGAATATTGACAATAATAACAATTGTCTTCATGTTTTTAAATTTATTTCAGAATGTGTTCACCTAAAATATTCAATAATGCAATATTAAGAGAAATTTTATCCCAATGTATTTATTTCTTTCTGAAACTTTTAGTACTAACACTTCTATAATAATCTTAAAAGATCACATAAGGAAATTAATTAGTAGAGAATGATGATTCCATGATGGGTACTTGTCAAGGAAAATTAATTAGTAGAGAATGATTATTCTATTTTGATACAAAAATATAATCTTTTTTCAAAGGGTGTTTTCATTATCTATCATCAAATATGTTCCAATTGTGTATACTAATCAATACAAACTCACTTTCAAATGGTGTATATTGTTCTTCTACCTGCTAATGGATGTACAGGATCAAGATTTTGAATTTGGTGATTTGGAAGATGAATATTTAAAAGAGAAGATAATATCTAAGAGAGAAGCCAATATAATTGAATTTTCAATCGGCTCACCCATAACCTCTACTATCAAACCATACAAAAAACATAAAATATCTGGGTTTTCAATAGACTCACCCTCAACCTTCTAATACCACTAAGGGTTTTCAGTAGGCTCACCCCTAACCTCAACTGTGTGTGTGATTATGTATATTTAAGTTGCATATATATAAAAGATACATGTTGCTCATTAGGTCGTTAAGAAGGTGGTGAAAGAGGAGAACCCAACTACTCACTGTTAAAGATGTCATCTCCCACAAACTCCCTACATATTCGATGTCCACTAGATGCATCTGGAACCTATAATATGGTGGATGTCATCTTTGTATGTAAAAGAATGCATAATTAATAAATATAAATTTTTTTAACTCCACCTGTCTAGAGCCATCTGTACCTTGGGACACCAATAAATCAATCTGAGCTTCAGTTGCTCAATCTGTGTGGTAAATTCCTCTCTCATGGCCTCTCTCACCTGCTGAGTAATCTCTTCAACCGTTGAAGAGCAATTTTTAATGGGTTGGGATGGACCACTAACCGATTGGTACTACTTTGTAATATGTCACTGGGCTACTACTTTGTAAATTAATCTAGTTTTCAAGGTTTTACCACATATAATAGAATGTAGAAACTTGCAGGAAAAAAAAATGAAGAGGTTGAGAAATGGTGGATATAGTATGTTAAGGAGAATAGTGTGGAATAAGCAACCCAAGTCCAGGTGCCTTGACATTGAGTCCGGATATCATAATAGGACCGAGACCAAAAAATCTAGAGCTTTTTCCACAATCTCAAGTCATTGATCAGTTTTATTTGTAGTTTCTCATGTAAACTTAAGATTGATTATTCTTTAAGCTCTTTGATAGATCTAGGCAACCCAAGAGGGGGGGTGAATTGGGTTTTTTCTATAAAAAAGGAATTTAAAACCTTTTCAGAAATCTTTTAATATTGCAATAAGGAAAGGTATGCAAGAATATAATCAATGCAAATATTA
>JAUMHN010413877.1:0-14051 GCA_032360265.1 Heliamphora ciliata
TGTTGACCCTTTTCTTCCTTTGTGTGAGAAGAAAAGTTTTGAGTTCGGGGTGAGTTCTATGAGCCCGTGGGGTCCTAGAATGTGATTTTTTGCCCGTGGTTTTCTAAGGAAAGGAAGCTTGAAAATGAGGAGTTTTGTGGGAGTTGGAAAATGTGTTTATTGGAGGTTTGGATCTAACCCTTGGGGTTGAGTCTCACTTTCTAAAACGTTCGTATGAAAATATGTTTTTACATGCTTTGGTTTGATCTCCATGGCTTTATGGATTGAATCTCTTCCTTATACATGCGTTGTATAACTGCTTTTGGGGAAAACATTTTGAAAATATTTTGTTTTGATCTCCTGGTGACAAATGGATCTATGTACATGTATATTGTACCGGTTTGAGAAATGTTTTTAGAAGATTATCTAGATGTACCGGGATGACGTATATGTGACACGAGTTGCCCTCGGTGTAAGTTCGAAAACGTGTACTTAGGTCCTTCGGGTTAGTCCCCGTAAACTGAGACGGATGGGTGCTTAGCTCCCTCGGGGTCGTTGCCCGTAAACTAAGTGGTTCGTCGTGGTACTCCGTATAGAACTTGTCACTACCTAGCAGGTCGTGAGTGATTCTGGGCCTAGGTAATGGACAGAAGTCTATAGTTGTAACCTCTATCCCCTTGTGATGGAGTCGGTACATAGGATTTTACTCTTCTTTCCCGCGATGGTACATTTCGCGAGGGAACGATGTTTTGATTACTTTTTTTTTCTTAACTGTGGTTGGTTATTTGCGACATTTGCATCACATGATTTTAAGGATGAGAACAGGGTTTTATGTTAATAAAACCATTTTGGGAGACTTGTGTGGTCTGATGAGAAAACTTGAGGGTTTTGGATGGACAACCTGTTTTGGTTTTGTGGTTGACTTCGCTCCCACCATATGATTGCATATTCCTGCTTTACAGCTTATTATCTGTTTTCTATTGGGCTTCGGCTCACGGTGGAAATTTTCTGTAAAACCATTTTCAGGTGATGATGTGGATGAGGAGTAGCTTGGTGGTGCCCGCGGTGGCGGAAGGCTGTTATAGTTTTTCTTATTGGTATGCCTATTCCTAAAGGCAAGTTTTGTATGCCATAAGGCGATATATTGTACACATGTTGAACCTGTATGTATTTTTGTTTATGAGAGATATCTTTTGTTGGATTTTCCATTGGTTTCAACAAGCGGATTTTAATGTATGAAAACCGATATTTTCATATAAAATAGATGTTTGGTGGATTTTCACGTGACCCTGGGTTTTAGGGCGTGACATCTAGGGCATCCCTAGTTGCTATTTTTTGAAAATATTTTGGTTTATACACCCTGAGTGCGTCCCCGATGTTTGAAATGGTTTATGGATATTGTTGGGCACCATGGGTTTGTCGCTAGCATTCCGATTTGATGATTTAGACTTTGGGTTGATGCCAAAGGAGCATTCTTGTTCTTAAGATGGGTTTTGTGCGCATATAATTTTGGCCAGGATTTGGAATAAGGATGTTATTGGCCACCCAACGCCATTGCTATTGAGTAAAACATCTGTAGCATGGCGCCCAGTGAAGTGGTTACTATTTGCAACGAGGCGAGAATAGGTTTGGTGATCAGAGTCCCATTAAGTCTACTCTGGTGATTCTCAGTGTGGAATCCCTGTTATAATCTGGGTGCATGTTGGGATGGGCATCTGCATTTCATACACGACATCTCATGTGCATATGTTTATTGACTTGTCTGCTATCCTGTTATAAATTTGTCTCTCCCTTTGACTATAAATTGGATTGGGTGTTATATGATATGTGTTGTGGTGAATTTTGTGCCGTGAGATTAGTTAGAAGGCTAGAGTGTTTTGCTTCTGGGTCTTGGCTCGTGGCATTCGTGCCACAGGTGAGGAGGAGTTCTTCGGGTAAGTCATTCCCGAGGGGGAAGAAGAGTTGGAAGGACAAGGTGAATTCCAAGAGCACATGGATCCAGCTGATGCATTCTGAGGAATCAAGATCTCTACTTTTATTCTTACATGCAGTTTTTCCCATGCTTAGCGATTTTTTTGAATTTTCTCGGTGAAACTGTATTAGTTATGTAATTTTGGACAGTTCAGAACTCATTTATAATGTAATAACTATCGTATGTAAATATGAATGTATAGCTAGTATATCCCTATATTTATATTTATATATGTCCCGACGTGCCCGAAGGATGGGGCGTCACATGCAAGCCTTACTGGCTGTACGCTTTCACAGGTGCAATAAAAGAGTTCTTACATACTGTTTGACCATGTCCTATACCACACCAAGCATAAGAGGTACCATGATCATTGACCAAAACTGGCCTTTTCTACATATAATTGCTTAGAACCCCCATTAGATATTGACCTGGTATGCTTATTTATTTTATGTAATTGTATGTTTTGCTCGTGTTTGTGTAGGACCTTTGTTTATTTATTTGGATTAAGATAGTCTCTCTCCCGAGTTCTGACCCGGGTCTTATTTCAGTGTTCCTTTGTTTTAAAATAGTTTCCTCTCAAGTCGTTGCCTAATTTTTGATCTGTTGGTCTAGAATCTCAGGTTTTGCCCTGATTATTGGCTTAGGTCTCGTTGTTGATTTAGGATAGTTTTCTCCCTCCCGAGTTTTCCCTTGCTTGTTGGTTTCGTACCCTTGGCGCCGTTTAGGCTTGTCTTCTCGAACCCCATTCAGGTTCTTGTTTTGAGATCTCATTTGGCTTAGAGATGTTTTCTTGCCGGAGTGCTACCCGTTTTTCTTTTAGAATCTTAGGGTAAACCTTCTTTTTGGATATTTGTTGGTCCCACACTCAGTTTTCATGTTGGTTCTTAGGTGTTGGGGTTTCCAATCGTTATGCTGTCAGGTATGGGCCCAACAGGGGCATGTTTCTATTCTGGTGGATATATCTGCTCGTGGTCAACTATTTTTGGTGTTTGAAGTGTTTGCTACCTATTATCGGGGTTCTTTTTGAGAAGTATCTGATACCAGTGATTTTGTTTTTTGGGTTATCAAGTTTTACTTTGGGTATAGATCATTAAGTCAAAAGGTTAGCATCTAGTGCATATTTGGGCTCGGTGAAAAACTGAAAGGTTTTACAGAATTTCAAAATAAATCACAGAACAGTTTGAGATGGCTAAGAACGAACTGAATCTAACAACCTTAATGAGGGCAATTACTGATATATAGAGATCTGTTGAGCAGCAGACCCAGGCTTAGGTGCAATGCCAGGTAAAGATCCGTGCGATCTAGGCCCATTTGCCAGTACTAAATGAATAGCATGACGACCCTAATGGTAACGGGGCAGACTTTTGGGATGATAATTAGGTCCCCAATGGACCGCAAGTTGTTCTGCCACCACTACGGATCCCTCGTCAGGTGATAGTTGAGGAAGAAAACATTGCTCAGTCAAGAGAATCTGCATTGGCTGAAAAGATTGATCGGATGGAAAAGGTCCTTAGAAAGGCCAAGAGAGTCGAAGAATACATGCTAGATGTGAGGAGACTATGTTTGTTCCCATACGCCAAGCTACAGGAAAATTTTAAGATGCCGAATATGGAGAAATTTGATGGAACCGGAGACCCCTAGATACATTTGAGAATGTATGTTGGTACCCTTGCTCCAATTGGTATCGATGACCAGTTGAAGGTTTAGTTGTTCCACCGATCACTCTTTGGGGCAACTTAGAAATGGTTTCTCTCCCTTGATGTAGCAAAGACCAGAACATGGGAAGACATTGCCACAGCTTTTATCAACTAATACAACTATAATATCCAGCTAGATGTAACCACTCGGGAGCTGAAGACCATTACTTAAAAAAACATAGAGTCGTTTGTGAACTTTCTGACCAAGTAAAGGGAAAAGGTGGCTAAAATGACAAACCGACCAACAGAAAAGGAACGGGTGAGGATTGTAGTCAAGAATCTTCAATCCCCATTGAAGTGTTCTCCGATCACACAGCTGCTCTCCACATTCGAGCAGTTATTTGATGCTGGGGTTCAGATAGAAGATGCAATCTAGTCTGGTGATATCGATGAGGTTGAGTCGAGCCAAAAGTCGAGAAGACCGTATCCATCCAACAACTAAATGTCAAGGTTGTATATTAAAAATCATGAATTTTATTTGGTCTTGGTATTTAATTTTATTTTTAATAAAATTCTTTTTCTATTTTATGATAATCTTAATGAGCAATGAATACAATATCATTTCTTTAATGTTATATATAATTATCTTTTATTCTGTATAGTATTTAATCTGGTGTGTAGAGTACAACTTGCACACAGAAAATCAAATTATAGGTTTTTGCAGAATATAAGTTTTTTTTCGTAGTTTAGATGGAATTGAACAAACCATCGGTACGACTGTAACACAAAATTTTAGTAGGCCTATTTTGATTATGGAAAACAGATAATAGCATCGTCTATTATTTCGACTCTCTGTGCTAGTACACTTTGTGTGTATTGAACAGGACCACATTGAGATAATTAATTTTATACTGACTATGTAAATTAATTCACACTCTAAGATTATTATAAGTACTTATACTCTTAATTTTGAAATAATTATTATTTGTGTATATTTAATAATTGTTATTTTGATTTATTAGATGGTGCAATATTTTATGAGTCAATAGTTCTGGTGAGTTGGATAGCAATATTAATTATATGGTGAATATTAATTATTGACGGAATTCACGTGCCGATTGTTTGGGATTAACGATATCCCATTAAGGAAGTTTATAAGTTTTGACCGAGCTAAACCATATAGGTGGATTTAATTATTCGGCCGGCAAATAAGTTAAGTGGAAGGGCTTAATAAATTTTAAGAAGCCAATTAAATTAAATTGTCAGTAATTAAATTTAATTGGCAGGTATCGAAAATCTTAACGTAGGGAGATGAGTTAAGCATTTAATAACAAGTGCTCGAATTCGATTTTGAGAATATGGCTTGGAGTGCAATTACGATTCTTTAGTGGTATGAATTGTCAATTATGTTTTTATGAAATTACCTCAGGGGCAGGCGAGTTTTCATAATTACATTAGAAGCCCAAGTTATATTTACTCCACAGATTCCTGTTGTAGCCCTATATATATGCGGTTATGCTAAACATAAATCATAAGTTGTCTTTCAAGACTAGGGTTTCCACGTATTCCCTATTGTGATTAGTTTAGTAGGTTTAAGTTCACGAAAGATCGTAGCCCACTTTACGTTCGTGACTCCCATCAGGAATACATTAGAAGGCTTGATCGGCGCTTCAATTTGAAGGATTCACATTCGTGGTTGTTGCAATAACTGAAATCAATCTACCAGATTTCGAAAGATATAATCCTGAATCTAACTTTGGGAGTACGAATTTTATTTTGATTGTTCAACATCAAAAAGTTTTGATCTGGAGCTTGTTTTGGTGATTATCCATCCAGTAATTTTTTTAATTAAAAATCAAATTCAAATCATTAATCTTTGTAGTTTGCTTCCAACAGTTGGTATCAGATCCGTTTTGATTTATGTTTACGGTTAATCGAGGGGATGGGTAGATTTAGAACTGTGCTAACTTTGTTTTGCAGGCGTTCTAATCCTAGTTTTATGATCATTATTATTTTCATATTTAATTGAATGTGTAGATGATGATTATTTTTTTAAATCACGAGGGTTGATCGTGATAGTTTAAAACTTTTTAGTTTAAATGTATGCCTTCGGGACATAGGTTTTCGATGTAAAAGTTTTTATTAATATTTTTAGATATTTTAAAACATTTAAGAACAGATTCAAATGTTCAAGAACATGAAGAACGGGCAGCGGTACAAGCGGTGGTTTCAGTGGTGGTTTCGGGTGTTTCGGGCAACGGATCGCGACGGTTTTTGCACAGTTTTAAAATAAATTTTTTTGGTAAGTTTTCTGTAGATTTTATGTATTAAAAATAACAGCAAAATAGGTCCGGAAACACAGCAAAAAGGGGCAGCAAAGTAGCCCACAAGCGACAACTTTGTCAGGCGGCTCGGGGGCCATTTTTGGCTCAATTTTGCAACTTTTTCTGGATGAATTATGTGCAGTTTTTAGACACAAAATAGCAATAAAATAAGATTAAAAAAATAGTCCAAATACATAACAAAAAGTTAGACAAAAACAAGTCTACATTGGCGGCGCAAGGAGGCAGCGGGCAACGGGCAGCGGCGGTTCAGGGCTGTTCGGGGCCTTTTTTGATGCTTTTCGAGACTATTCTTGAGGCATTATTTGAGGCATTGTATTGATGGATATCAGTGCTAAAAATAGTGCAAAACGAGAGCCAAATCAACCACGAAAAAAGTTTAAACAGTGGAAGCAACAGCAGGCGGCACTGGGCGGTGCGGCACAGCGGCTTCTCGGGCCATCGAAACCTATTTTTTGAGTTGTTTTTAATCAGGATTTTTGACAAAAAAATAGTATATTTTGTAAGCTACGTTTCAAAAAAATAGGGATGAAAACGGAGTTCGGATGAGGGCAGAACGGCCTCGAGAAGTTGGCAGCAACTAGGGGCAGCGCGGCAGCAATAGCGGTAGTGGTTCGGCGGCCATCGAAAGCTATTTTTCTCGATGCTTGCGAACCGGGGATTTTACAAAAAATAATATATTTCGTTAGCTACGTTTTAGAAAAATGGTGACGAAAAAGGAGTTCGAAAAGAGGTTAAAAAAGCCTCGGAAAGAGGCTGGTGCAGTGCTGCCGGCGACGCCGATGGGTGGCCAGCGGTGGTGGCTATTTGAGGCGGCCCCGGGGCCTATCTTCTGATATGTTTTGATCGAGAAGTGTTGTATATCTATAATACTGCGAATGGATAAGTTCTTGTTGAATTCTGATAAGAATAAGAAGTTTTCTGCAATTATTGAAAGACTAAAAGCTTAACTGAATACAGGAACTTGAAACTCAATAGAGTTTTATCTCGATCATAAAACTGAGCAATATTTATCTTGTTTATTTATTTATATAAACGATGTGAATGATAAATATTAATTTTATATTTCTTATTTAATTTAATTAATTCGAGAAAATTTAATTTTAATTATTATTTTGTAAAGAAAAATAAAATTAAGTTTTTTTAATTAAAAGTTTTTTAATTAAATGGAGAAACTTTAGATATTTTATTTTTTAAAAAATAACACTTTTAAGATATTTTTTAATAAATCGGATATCTTGAAAAAACGTAAAAATTAATTCTGAATTGTTGGATTAATTAAATGAAAAATATTTAATTTTAATAAATTGTTATTTTTCGAAAAAATGTGTAATAAACCGTACTTGAATGTCTTTATTCAATATCTTAGTGGTAAAGTAAAGAAAAAACTGTGCATTCAATTTTTTTACACATTAAAACACAGAAAAGATAGTTTTAAAAAATATCAGAATATTTCGAATCATTTAGTTTCTTAAATTAATAAACTTATTTTAATTAAACAATTTTTATAACCCTCAAAAATATTTTAAACAGCTAAGTGGGAGAGAAATTTTATTCACAGATAAATTTCGCGGTTTCCATTATCAATTCGTAATTGATGTAATTAATTCTGCGTGTTGGCAGTAAGGCCTTCCTTTCCATCGGACAGAATTAATTGTAGTATCGTCGGTACGAACCTCCTTTAGGGATAATTCTGAATAATTGTTAGTGTGGATCACTTCTCCATCTGAATGGTTCATTGCGAAGTGATTGATTCGATATTAGGTGGTGGTTAACAATTAACTGTAAATAATAGTATACTCTCCATCTGAGTCACTGCTATTATTTACTGAAACGAAGTTATGTCAGCTATTTAATTTTACCTGGCACGATCTGTTGCCTAGATAGTAAAATTAATAGGAATTGATTTATCTGAACAAACGATGGATAGTAGACATCCTTCCATCGAGGCATACTATTCACAGGGTACCAGGCTGCTGGCAAATTTTTTTTAAAATGGTAAAGGGAATCAATTTAAAATAAAATTCAAAGTTTTTGTTCGTCATAATTAATGGTTTCTAATTATGTGATTCTCAAGATTAAAATGACTTTTAATTCACTCGCGGTTATACTCAAAGAAAACAAACTAACGGGGCCAAATTATGTAGACTGAAAAAGAAATATGGATATAGTTTTAACTGCCGAAGGTATTCTTAGGATACCAGGAAATGTGTTTGTTTTTTAAAAGGGTTCTTCCTCTAGGCTGAAAGACAAGAAGAAGAAAAAGGTACAGAAATAGGGTGGCATGATTTCCAAGATAGTTAGTGAGCCACGGACTAGTGTGAAAAAATCAAAAGGCAGATATTTTCACTTCAATCAGATATGGCATTAAAATAAATAATGTCTAATTCATTTCAGCAAGCTGAACAATCAGGATAATTTCTATTCACTGATTGTGGAAACATGTTTAGTGATGTTATCTACCAGTACCTGGTGTGTAGATACGGGAGCCACTAATCATGTCTGCAATTCATTGTAGTGGTTCCAAGAAACCCAACAACTTGATGATGGAAAGATTTACCAGTATATGAGCAGTAATACAAAGGTGACAGCAGTTGAGTGGGAGATGTCACTCTCAGTTTTAGTAGAGATCGAATTTTAATATTGAGAAATTGTCTTTATGTACCTTCCATTAGAAGGAACTTGGTTTCAGTTTCTAGATTGGTTAAAGAAGGATATTTGGTTTATTTTAATAACTCTGTGGTTATTAAAAATAATAAACGGGTTATCTGTTCTGGTATATTGGTGGATGATCTTTATATTATTACTCCAATTTCTCCTACACTACAATTGACTGAATTAAATAACATGTCTAATTTACCAAATAAGAGAAATAATCTTTCTTTAATGAACCAAATATTTCTTTGGCACTTACGCTTAAGTCATATTAATCTAAAAAGAATAAATAGACTGGTAAAAAATAAACTTTTGAGTTTATTGAAAGTGGAGGTACTTTCAGTTTGAAAGTCCTACTTAGAGGGTAAGATGACCAAAATACCCTTTTTGGCCAAAGGCTATAGAGCAAAAGAATCGTTGGAACTGGTTTACTTTGATGTGTGTGATCTTATGAATATCTGGGCTAGAGGTAGTTTTGAGTACTTTGTCAGTTTCATTGACGACTACTCAAGGTATGATACATTTACCTGATACGCCGTAACTCTGAATACTTTGAGAAATTCAAAGAATTTAAGTCGGAGGCGAAAAAGCATTTGGGTAAAAGTATCAAGTCACTACGATCCGACCGTGGTGGCAAGTACCTCTTTGGAGAGTTTAGGAATTACTTGTCATCAGAAGGAATTATATCCCAATTGACTGCACCGGACACTCCACAATAGAATGGTGTAGCAGAAAAAATGAATAAGACTCTTATAAATATGATAAGGTCGATAATGAGTTATTCGAAATTACCCAATTCGTTTTGGAGACTTGCATTAGAGACAACAGCTTATATTCTGAACTTGTTACATTCTAAGTCAGTACCTTTAACTCCCATAGAATTGTGGATTGGGCGCAAATCTAGTCTGAGACATATTCGAATTTTGGATTGTCCAACACATATGCTGAAAGAAAATGCGAGTAAGTTGGAACCGAGGACAAAAATCTGTTTCTTTGTCGGGTATCCCAAGGGAACGGATAGTGGTTTATTCTATTTTAAATTAATTTTATATATTAATTTGAGAATATCGTAACTTAGCATATTTGTCCCCGTTGGAACGATACATGGACTTAACCATTATTCTACAAAATAGTAGTTAATTTTGGAATTTTAAATATTTATTTTAGTACGGTACGACAACGAACCAGTAACCTGATCAAATAAATTATATAGTGCTTGAATTTTTAATCTAAACACCTCAAAACTCATACAAATAATTCACAATAATTATTATCATGCTCTATCAAGTATAGAATTATCATCATCAAGCATTATCATGATCAAATTTCAATTTTTTCAAAGAATTAAACACTTTTTAATTTTCTACCGAAAGTCCTATAACAAGTTTTTAATTAATTATCAAAATAAAAAAAAGAACTAGATCTCTATACAATCGCTCTGTCGGTTAGCGAGAATAAGAATGCAAAATATATCTATGAGAATCATGCCTAAAAATAAGGCGCCCAAATTACACGCAGAAGAGAGCAATCTCCCCCATGATTACAGTACATAATATACCTATAAATAAGTATCTAGGTCCTCGATTAAGGTAAGCAATATATCTCTTTGCTGATATTTATTCTCTATCATTCATACATATATTGAATCTACTAATTTAAACATCGGAGTGTTTTAGACCAGTAATCTACCAGTGCCGTGTGTTTCTTTACTAGTAATTACTCGTGCCTAAAAGCACTTTAAACTTAATTTAATTATAAAATTAATTTAAATAAGAAATAATCTTTTTAATTATTATGGTAGATATTTCAAACTAAAAGTAACGAAATAAGTGATTTGTATATATATTAAAAATATATATTTAATCAAAAATTTAAAAAATTGAATTTAAAATAAAAAAAAAAGAAAAATATCAAATTTAAAATTAAAAGTACAAAAAATTTTAAATTACAAATGAAGAGAGAGAGAGATAAAAAGAGAGAGGGGATAGTATCACATAGAACACCTATCAATATCAATATTCTTGTAATTTGTACTATAAATTTTCAAGCATCAGAAAACTAGGGGCATCCGATGGTGCTGAAGTTATCCCAAACACTACCAACAAACTTTTAATTTATTTGGCTTAAAGTTGCTTAGAATTAATATTCAACTTTAAATCAACTTACCAAATGAGGCCAATCTCAAAACGTTTAAATATCATTACTCTATAATTGAAATTAATAAATATTTATTATTTGACAATCAAATTTTTATTTTTCTAAAATTTATTATTCAAGCAAAGCCTAATACTGCAACTAGAAGAAGTCTAAAGCACCACAACAGAACGAAGAATTTAACAGTGTAGGATAATCAATATGTACACGGAATACCAAGGAGCTGGGACCTTGTAATGAGGCTAATCATAACTAGGGTGCTGTAAGTGTAATTATTTTTTATTTAAATTCTTAAATTTTAATTGAAATATCGTTCAATATGTTGAATTAATTGAATAAGTAATCTCTTTAAAAAAATTAAATTAATCAAGAATTATTAGTCATATGATGCGAATATATTTGTTTGACAGTTTATTTTTAAAATATTGTAAGTTAATTAATTATTTTTTCAAAACAAACATACTTTAATTAAATAGATATTAATGTCCGATTGAACTAATTTTTTATAAAAATTACTTACTCTATGAATTAAATATAATAAACGATTCTAATTAAATTTTAAGATATCGAATAAAAAAAAATTTGCCTCATAGTATTCCTGATGTGACTTAGCTCACAAGGTCCACGACTCTGAATACCAACTTTTATCAATTTAAAAAATCGGTGGTCTACTCCGAATACCAACTTTTATCAATTTGAAAAATCAGTGGTCTAATTATTTATTTCGTTACATCATCAAGAGGCATTTATTACATTTGCTTTATTCTCGTTCGTTAAGAATTGTAATAGGCGGACTGGGGACGTAATAACGAAAATAGCTCAAATTTTAATATGCTGATCCGCTACTAATAAGAATTATAAATAATATTATAAATAAAAAATAATAGTTAAAAATATTTTCAATTGAGAATATAAAAACTAAGAAATTACAATGAAACTAAAAAATAAATATAATATTTTTATATTTTAGTATCCTTATATTTTTTTAAATGAATTTAATTTATATGTTTATATCTCTATATAAATATATTTATTCTATGTAATCGGCAACAAAACATAAAAATTTAGAATAGGAGAAACAAATATCATTCTTACTCACATATTGTTAGAGCAAAAAAAAATTTTAAATGACAAGACAATAACGTATATAAGCAAGACGAGAGAAATTGTCATCCCACTTTATCTTAAATATATTTCTTACGTAACAAATATATTGTTAGGTAATTAAAATTGAAAGTCCCACCCTACCTTCATGAATTTTAGAATTTTTATATTATTAAAAATAAGCATCTAACTATGCATTATTCAAATTTTAATTCAAAAGTAAATGAAAATTTAAATTCTAACATCCTCGATTCTTAATTACTTTTTCCAAATGTAAACTTCAATTAATTTAAAATCTAAAATTAAATATCATGATCAATGATGTACTTACCATCTTATCTTATTAAATTAACTTCTTAACAAACTATGTTGGGCATTTTTATCTTCATTCTACTACTTAACTTTTAGGGTTTTTTTTGTGACGTCTCGATTTTCATAGACATCATTTTGTTATAAAAGACTTAACTTCTTAATTACTTCCAATAAAATACTGCATATTTTTTTTTCAAAATACTTATACTGGTTTAAAATAGAAATGTCCAAAGAAAAACTTCTTATATTACAGATCGAAGGAGTTTGCTACAAAAATACAAAGAGACAAAATCACATAAACTCCTCAAAGGAAGAGGTCATTCAAAAGTTATAGTTGAAGGCCCATTGCTAGGTATGGCAAGGTTCCACTAGTCTTCGGCTACAATTGTTAGGGTTGGTATACTGAAAATCATATTTTTAGTATTTAATTTTATTTTTAATAAAATTAATTTTCTATTTTATGAGAATCTTTATGAGCAATGTATGTGTATCATTTTTAATGTTATGCGTGGATGTCCAATATTCTGTATAGTATTTAATCTGATGTGTAGAGTACGACTTCCATACAGAAATCAGATTTTAAGTTCTTGTAGAATATAAGTTTTATGTTCACAGTTTAGATGAAAATGGGTATACCATCGGTACGACTGTAACGTAGAGTTTTAGTATACCTGTCTTGGTTACGGAAAACAGATAATAGTATCGTCTATTGTTCTGACTCTCTGTACTAGTACATTTTGTGTGTATTGAACGAGACATTTTGGGTAATTAATTTTGTACTGATTATATAAATTAATTTACACCCCAAGGTTATTATGAATAGTGCTTATCCTCTTAATCCTGAAATAATTATTGATTTACATATATTTAATATTCGTTGTTTTGATTCATTAGAGGGTGCGATCTTATATAGGTCTATATTTTCGGTGAGTTGGATAGCGGTATTATTTATATGACAAATATTAATTATTGACGGAATTCATGTCCTGAATGATCGGGATTGATGATATCCCCTTAAGGATGCTTATAAATTTTGATCGACCCAAATCCTATAGGTGGATTTGATTTTCCGGTGGTCAAATAAGTTAAGCAGAAGAGTTTAAAGAATATCAAAATGCTGATTAAATTAAATTGTTAGTAATTAAATTTAATTGGCGAGTATCGAAAATCTTAACGTGAGAAAAAATGGTAAGTATTTAATAACAGGAGCTCAATGCAAGATGGTATTGAGATTATGGGTCAGAGTGCAATTATAGTTCTTTAGTGGTGTGAACTGTAATTTAGTGTTTTATAGAAATTGCAGAAACCGCTGCGTCTTTCCATAATTGCAGAAATCGCTAGTAGGTATCTGTGTTTTATTGAAAGTTATACTCATAATTACTCTCTAAATCCCTACTATAGCCCCATATATACGCGGATAGGCTGAACTAGTTAAAAATTAATAGTTCATATATCATATATCATGATATTATTTTGTCTTTTAAGACTTAAATATAACGGGATTCTGCTGGTACAAGTTCTCGGAGGATCGTAACCCACACTACATTCAAGGATCGCGTAAGGGAATACAGTAGAAGATCTAACTGGAATTTCAACTCGGAATCAAGTAGTAGTTGAAGATTAGATCGACAAAAAGTATTCTTCTAAATTAACTTTGGTTGCACAAGTTTTATTTTAATTGTTTGACGTCAAAAGTTTTATCTAGATCCCGTTTTGGAGTTTGCCCGTCTTGTTAATTTTTTACCAAAAATCGTTTACAAAAACAATGATCTTGGCAGTATTGCCTCCAACAATTGGTATCAGAGCCGTTTTGTTTTTTGTTTACGGTTTATCAAGGACCGGGTAGTTTTAGAACTGTTGCTAATTTTGTTTTGTAGGCGTTCTAAATCCCGATTT